>JAWWMW010001347.1:129720-142879 GCA_035048345.1 Echeveria elegans
ACGCACTTAAAAATTTACTCTATATAAACCATGTCCATATATCTAACTTTTTCACTTAGTCTTGCAATGCTTGCATAACGAACTATTATTTGAACGGTTCGATTACACATTAGGGACGACAGATTATAAAAACAGCGTAACATGTGGTTTTATGTGGTTGTTCCCGCTGCATTTCGTCGGGACGACGGACGGTACGCTAGTAAATAAATAAATGATTCCTGTTTGCAGAAGATGAAAATAAAAGAAATGACACAATTATATTTTTTTACTAAGCAAAGGGGTGAACTGTAATAAAACTTTCAAGAAACGCAGCGTTTCGAGGAGGAGCCAGACTGACGTCAGCAAAGTTTCCCAAAAGCGAGTAGCTTTCAATTCAAGCCAGAGTTCAACGGTTACTTCCATCCCTCTATAAATACATAATCGTGGATCGGATCTCATCCGAAGCGATGAAATTCAAAGACGGATCGACGCAGTTAAATCACGGCGGATAAGATCTCGATCGGCTTGTTCTTCCGTTTTTCGTCGACTGATTCGACACTAGTTAACTGACGCCGTCGCTTTACGAAGTTGGAATGAGATATGAGCGTCGATTCCGAAATTAGGTTTTTTTTATTTACTCGTTTCGTTTCGTTTATTTGTGGAATGTTTAATTTCGTTTACTGTTGTTGTATGGTTTTATGTAATTGAGATGATTCAATGCTCTAGATCGGAAACTAGATGACTCTTTGATTGTAATCTTTTGGGAAAAAGAGGAGCCAAACATGTAAGTTTTGAAACTAGGGTTTTCCTGGGTGTATAACTTAGAATAATTGCTTTTAATTTGTTCTACATACATATTTCAGTCTCTTTTTAGCGCAACTTGTTTCACATATCGATATGATGCATTTTCGCCTTCTATGGCATGAATCACTGATGGTTTTGGTTAATAAATTGTTTCTAGGTGTGAAACTTCTTTAGTTCCGAAATCCTTTATGTTTTGTTCTAAACACAGTACATATCTGAACTTAGAAGTGAAGTTTTTTATTCTTAAAATTTGTTACTGTTTTTATTTTCTTTATTACTTGTACTTTAAGAATCACGCACAAGAACTGAAATGATACAAGTTTTAATATCAGAAGGTATTATTCCGTTTGATTCTCTTTTCTGTTTATGTTCCATCTACATGTAAAATAAGTTAAATCATGACGAGGTATGATCTGACTTCTCTAGTACATCCTTTGTTTCAGGGTACTGTGACTAGTAAGGTTACAAGCGACATCGTATCATGGCTGCAACAATCACAAGTTGTTTCTTTTTATTTTTTATATCTTTGATAGTTCTTTTGACTTGCAATTGGCAGTATATCTTTGATAATTCTTTTGACGTGCGATTCACTTTTTGTAGAGCATAAAAGTAATTTAGAGAGGGTTGATTCATTCGTATACTCTGCAATGTTAGGATCGACACATTTCCCGTTGTAACGGTTACACTGTTCTTGTTTTATTCTTATTTTACACCTTCCCTCGTATTGTACCGGATTTACTTAGTTTTTTTTAATCTGATACATGTACGTTACTCCACATACCAGGTTAGATCCATCAACAAACAATCACATTAGGCAGAGTTCAAATGCTTGCATGTTTGTTTGAGGAATGCACTGTTCTATGATTCCAGGTTTGTTATTCACCAGCTTGTTCTCCTTTACAGTATCTTTAATAATTTAATCTATCTGAGTAAGGTTCTCATATCCATTAAGTTTTGTATTTCTTGGTAGGTGTGAAATCGAGTTACTATATTGGTATTCAACAACATACTTTTTGGGAAGGTTTGTATCTTGGATCATAGTAAAGCTCGGATTTTGTACTAACAGACATTATTTCTTAGCACTCCTTTCAATTATTTGACAGTACCATGGTTCCATTTTTTGAAGAACTGTTGTTCCGCTCTCTTCATTGCTGAGTGATCATTAAATCAACTTACAAATAACAATACAATTCTGAAACATTTTTCTTCTTTGGTTAACTCTTCTAGTACGTGATAACATAAGCTCTCACGGTAGTTTTTCGAGGTGCCTAAGCTTTGTTTTATTAGTCTCATCAGTCTCTTCAGCAGTTTTGTTTAGTTGTTTTGATTTATATATCTATTTTGTGTGTCTAAGCTTTGCTATTAATCCCTCGTTGCTGTTTTTTTGACATCCAGTCTGCTTAAATTTTGAAGCTTCAGTTTGACCTCATGTTTGTTGTTGTATTGGACTCTTGGATCTGTTGCCCGCCGATGCCTGCACATGCTCTCCAAAAAAAGTGTTGTTTATTATCTTAACGACTATGGCATGAGTTGTTAACTTCAGGAGGAAGTCTGCCGTGTGAGTATATTTTTAATTGACCCTCTTTGTTGCTGTCTTTCTGCTACCTGAACAACTAACTGATAAGCTTTGCTCTCTGAGATTTCTAACTGATGTTTTGTCTCAGGAGACGGTCATAACTAATTGAGGATCCCTTGTTGACTTTGGATCTTGTAGTTCACCCCTCACCATTGACATGGAATCACTTGCAGTTTGTGTGTGTTGTATTTATGAGTTGCAAACTTGGCCCTTGCGCTATGATCGAGAGGTGCCTAATTAATTTGAGTGTGTTTATTCAGCATTATAAACTGTTGACGTATTTTTTCAAATATAGCCAGTGGGGTTACACAACTTATTATGCTCTTTGCTTTTGCCTTGCCTGGACTCTTCATCCGTAACAAAATATATGAAGACACTCCACTGAGGTATGAGTCTCTTTATCATCTTCGAAAATCGTCAGTGTGTGAACATGCTTAATGGAGGCATGCGTCGATCTGCAGCAGCAAAAGTCATTTGTTAGTTAGTGCAGCAAAAGTCTAATGAACTCATTATCTTTCTTATGTAGATGCACATGAACTTTGATGTGGATCTTCAACTTAGGTCGCTGAGTTAAATTCCTGAAAACCACGTTCCCGATTTCTGCAAGGTATAAGCAAGTTTGCTGAACGTAAGGGTCAATCTACTTGCTGCAGGGTTGGCTTAGTCTTCACAGTTTTTTCATTCATTCATGATTCATTGCCATCTATTTATTCACTCATGCATCATCCTTTTTGTCTTCTTGCAGCAATGCCGTTGGAAATACATCAGCTAGTCATGCTCGGCACAGTGAATCTCTGCACTAAGAAGTAAGCCATTTCATTTATTTTATCTCATTCGTGTATGGTTTGATTACATTTTAGCAGCTCAGTATTGGTTCGTTTTCAGTGCTTAACATTGAGTTGTACATTTGGATTATATAGATTCCTGTCTATCGAGAGTCAAAGTCTCCTTCTAAATATAATACTTACTGATCAATTTGGTTTTGTTTTCAATGTTCAAGTTTTTATGGCCCCGTCGTCATGTATGTGATCTTGACTCTTACATGTTTTATTTCTGTATCTTTAATGGTAATGCAAACTGAGACTGATAGCAGAGTACGCACCTTACTGGTCAGTTTTATCCTCTTATCGTCATGAAACAAGAGCAACATGATCTGTTTTCAATAATCAAAGCATATGAGTAAAACAAGTTCCCTCTTTTTTTGGGGTCTTTATAAGTCTCGGTGCCACCTGTTGCAGACATGGAGGATGGCTCTATCCAGCTCCTGAGGCCACATGAAGAGGTTTCTAAAAAATTTAAAACTTGACTGCTCGTCAGTTATCATTCATTCATCAATCATCATTCATTTCTTGATCATAATGTGTAGAATGGAGTTTGATTGATTGCCCGAGTCTCTAATATGTTTATTTTCTTTTAAGTGATGGTATAATGTTTTAGGTGTAATTTCCGCTCAACTAAGGATCACAGCAGAAATGATGTTGGTCGTAATCTCTGAAGGTAGTTTTCCATGTGAGTCAGGTATTTCTTGATTCTCTTTTTACTGTATTGATCTTCCCTGTTCCGCCAAATAACTAAAAATCAGGAAGAGGTCGCCTGACCTGTCTAACACATCATTTGCCTCAGGAGGTTGTAATGGGTAAGAAGTTGAGCTCCTGGGAGATACTTTACTGATTCTGGATCTAGTAGGTGCATACTTTATCAACGGTTGACGTCTTAATTCTTATCTCACTTTACTCTCCAAAGATTAGAAAATAACCAGAAATCGGGAAGAGGTTGCCTGATATGTCTAACACGTCTTTTGCGTCAGGAGGTGCAATGGGTCACAAGTTGAGCTCATGGAGGATATTTTACTGATTCTGGATCTAGTAAGTGCATACTATATCAACCATCCACATTGTATCTCACTTTACTCTCTAAAGTTAAGTCATACAAGTTTCTTGCGAAAAAATAGTAAAATTGGACTTGCATCTTAGTTGAGATATTCTTCTTAATTTCCTATTTCTTTTAGCACAATGAACCCAGCAGATACGGGTTACTTCGAGAAGTCAGAGATGGGTTCTCAGAAACAGTTAATTCTTGGATGGGTTTGAGGTGGTGGATGGTTCATTTTAAGTTTCGTAATATGATTCAATTTGACTTAAGTCGGTTCGATCAGTTATGATTTTAATCGGTTCATTCTGGCACAGATATGTTTACTAGTTAACAGCTCGTCTAGGATAAACGCGGGTGAAGTGATGGTTCTCATAAGTCAAGTATACAAATTATTGGTTTGAGTTCTGAATAAATGTGTTGTTATTTATTCTATTTGATTTACAGATATCATATAACAAGCACTGTTATCATAGCAAAGGTTACATTATTGGTGATGTATTCTTATTTTACACATTCGCTCGTATGGTTCCTGCATTAGTTATTTATTCTAATAGTTCTCTATTTTGTCTGAATGTTGTAATCCCGCAGATCAGATCAGATCACATCGATGGCAAACAATGACATTTGGTCCGACGAATGCTATTGCTCTATGATTTCTGGTTTGTTATTTACGAGCTTATTCTCCTTCACAATTTCTAAAAAAATAAAATAATCTATCTGAATAAGTGCTCGGTCATGTTGTTTGGTATTGTCCTTGGTGGATTTGAAATTGAGTTACCGTAATGGTACTATGCAACAGACTTAATGGGAAGGTCAGGTATGTATCTTGGAATGTAAGTATGCTACTCATATTTTATACTACCAAAATTATTTTCTTAATTCTTGACAATATGATGGTTTTTTTAAGGGCTTTTTTCCGCACAAAAAGAGGTTGTTTGGAAATTGGACCCCGATGATTTGGTTAGATACTTATTTGCTGAGTGATCTTTAACTTAATCTACGTATAAAAAATCAGTTATGAAACTTTTTTTTAAAACTCATCTCTGATGTAATAACAACCTGCAAACTCTTCTGGTAGTTTTTTAAGGTGTTTGAGCTCAGTTGTTATATTATATATTTTGATATATGCCTCTGCATAATACATAGTACATTCCAATATAGTTAACACTTCAGTCTCAAAAATAAAGTGTTGTCTATCCCCTAAACAACTACTCCTGTCAAGTGTAGTATATCATCTTAACAACTATGGGCCAGTTCAAATTCTGGAGGAAGTCCACGTGAGTCTTTTTTTCATTGACTCTCTTTGTTTTCTTACCGATACTTTAAAAACTAACCGATATGTTTTGAACTTTTAAACTATGAGATCTCTAAATGATGTTCTGTCACAGGGAACTGCAATGCTTCAGTAACTAGTTGAGGATTTCATGCTGATTTTGGATCTAGTAAGTTCACCCCCTCACAATTAACTCACTTTACTTGAAGCTTGTCTGTGATTTTTTTATGAGTTACAATATTGACTCTTGCTTTATGATCGATAGCCGGTAGGAGCGTCTGTAATTTGAGTTTGTTTATGCAGCATTTTAAACTCTTGATGTGCTTTTTCAAACGCTGCCAGGGAGGTTACACTACACAACATAATTTTGCTGTTAATTTTGCCGTGCCTTGACTCTTCATCTGTATCAAAATACATGAACACGCTCAACTGAGTTATGAGTCTCTTCGCTCTCTTATAAAATTGTCATTATACGAATACACATCATGGAGGTATGAGTTCTGCTGCAGCATAAGTCATTTGTCAACTACTGCAACACAAGCCTAACGAATTCATTTTCTTTTCTTATGCCAGATACAATCATACAAATGAACTAGCGTGTGAAGCTTCAATTTGGGTCTGAGGATTTAAATTACTGAATTCGCGTAACCGATTATGCTGAACAGAATCGGTCTATCTACTTGCTGCAAGGTTTGCTTCAACATCACCGTTTGTTCATTCATTCATGCATGGATCATCTCACCATACCTTCATTAACGCATACATCATCAGCATCCTTTCATTCACTCATGCACCATATCACGGTCCATCTGCATTATCAACTTATTCATAAGCATGCATACATGCCAATCATTCATCGCCATAAGGCAAGCACAAGCACTCATTCATCGCCATCAGGCAGACACAAGCACTCTTCCATCATTATCATCATCATGGTCATTCATGCATTCTTGATTTCTTTCATCACCGTCATGGTCATTCAGTGCATCATCCATCCATCATCAATTGTCTATTCATGCATTCTTCATCGTCAGAGAATGCTTCGTTCATCAATCATTACTAAATTGTGTGCATTGTGCATAGTACTAAGTTGATCTGCAGCCCCAGAAACTGCTTACTGGAATGTTGAAGCTTTAGATTGATCAACACTTTTGTAGTTTCCCCGCGTCAAATTCTGCCGATGTTAGGCTTCTTCTCGAAATGGGTTGTTAAGTTTGTGTTAGATACGTGGTAGTGGCTAAGTAGTTGCCTCTTTCACCGGTGTGATGCTTTTAATCACCGTGCGACAAACGCTACGGCCCTGAGCAGCCAAATAAGCTCATTAGGCCTATTTGATAGTCAGGTGTGCACAAATATGGGCAGATGCTTGATATGATGATACTCGAGGACGACTGATGGATATCGCACATTTCCAATCAGTTGATACGGTATGAACTGTGAAAAGATTGTATGTCTTGCGTTTATGTATTCCTTTTTTTTATGTATCTCCAGATGTTTTCTGTACACATTCATTGAAGTTTCGATCATATTGACAAAAATCAAACCGCGCTTCAAGAAAGAAAAGGGGAAAGAAAAGTGATGTGGAGCCGATCAGGGTTAAGCGCCACTTGACACATCAACTTCATTACAAATAAAAACAACAAATCATCATGAGGTAGGTTTGAAAAGCCATGATCATCATACACATGAATTCCATAGCCAGAAAACGTTTCAAAGTCGAGAGATCAACCCAAATGCATATTAACACGCACAAGCACGCATCATAATATATATATACAGCAACGTTTAAACAGAAGAACGGATTGGCGAAACCAACGAATGTATTGTTCATTTCCCTACATTTTTGGATCATTTTCATCCGCAAATCTTCAAAACTACAATCCCTTCTCATACCAGAGCTCCTCATCAACTTAGGCTCACCCAATAACGCGCCAGCCTCACTATTATATCTCCTATGACGATCCTTACTCTTCCTCTTTTCCTTCCCTGCTTCGACGTCAATGTCATATTGATCATCCCTCACCTCCTCATACCTCGGCGGTGTTAAATTCCCTGACCAACTCCTCTCAACTTTCAAAAAACGTAGCCTTATATGCTGTTTCGGCGAACCACTCACCTTGTATGAATATGTTCTCTCCACTCTCCATCATACCGTTGCTCATGCTTCGTTTTTGGGATTGTATGAGGCTTCAACGAAGGATCAGTTGAGAAATGATTAATTTTCCATAAGAAATCCAATGACATTCTTAATTTGGTCTAGTAAGCAGAACAGGTTGGATCCTTGAGGTGGTCAGTTATTTCGATTAGGATTTCGGATAGACTTACAAGACTATCCACACTTTTATTCATCACTTGGTCAGTTGGTCCTGTTTCTGAACTAAGAGCCGGGTTTTGCTCTCTTAGCTTTAGGCATAGATTTCTTACAAGATTAGGCTGATACCAAATTATCCGGCACTCTTGTTGTTTTCTAAGTGATTTGTGAACATTCACGTAACTTTCATTGTATTTGTGTTGCTGAAATTCAATGTAAGCTTTCGTTCATGTCGTACGTTTGAAGAAATGGATAACTGTGGAAATGAAGAAAAAAAAAAACACATACCAAGTGGTGTGGGGATATTACAAAGCATCTTTGCCATCAGTCCCATTCAGCAGGAATCTTCCCTGGATCGTCCGACGATTGGTTCTTGGCTCCTTGGGGGAACTTGCCCTAAAGTTACTTGCCTCTAAGGCCACGGTATGATGAACAACACCCTCATCTGCAAAACTTGAAAGATTTGATCTAACTAGCTTGCATCGGACATTTTTGATGTTAAGGCTAACAAGAGCTGATCTTGGGTGAAGATTCTGATTCCCATTTTTACAGTTGCCTGTTGGATCATCAGGTCATTCACCACGGACACGCTCACATAATGTACCTCTAAGTCCAGTTCCTCCAAAGCTGTCATCAGACGCGCAGCTGGATGATTCTTCTTATTACTTTGTGCCCTGATCATCACATCGCGACCCACAACCTTCACATCCACTTCAAGATCATATAGCTTGGTAGCTTTTTGATTCATCGGAACCAAATAGTCCTTCCTTACAGGATACCTTAACGCATCCTTGCGCATTAGCTCCCTCTTCAGTGCATCACATTCTCTAATAAGCCCTTGTTTCTCATCCTCAGTAGCTTGAAGTTTATTTCTTAACTCAGTTATATAAGCCATCGCGTCCCCTAGTAACGACGCTTTGTCCATTTTGGATACATTCGGCACAACAGCTCTTAATGCATAGAATTTCTGATTCAATTTTTCCCTCCTCTGCCTCTCGGATTCCACATGATTCAACGGCTCCTCCCTCCCGTTCGCGGGCTTCCTCCCTCTCTTTCGCTTCACCACCGCAACCGGTTCTTTCACTACTGACGCTTCATCATTCGACTTCATCATCCCTGAAGCTGACCACATTGTTCTCTTACTCTCATCCGCCTCCGGTTTCAAGAAACTCGGTATAGCTGCTGCATTTCCAGCATTTGCCGCATTGTTTGAATTCGAAAGCCAACTCGAATCATGCCTGAAGAAACTCTGCCTTGTCTGACCTGAACCGATCACCAATTCGGATCCTGTTCTTCCGGCTACATTGAAACCAGCTGAAAGTGAAGGAGAGTCGCTGTTGAGACTGATCTGACCCGGTTCCGATGACCGGCTTGAACTCGGGTCATTGAATAAAACCCGAATCATATTAATCAGCTCGGTGCTCTGATAAACCGTATCGGTCGAACCGAGTTCGACCACTCCGCTCGTCACCGGCACATAAACCATCGTCTGCAACCCGAAGACCTGACCCTGTCTGGCTCGCTCGCACCCGGATTCGGTTAAATTACCCGACCCGGTAACCCAAATCGGCGAAGAAGACGAAAACGCTTGTCCAGGCAAGCCGACACCGTTGTAAAACGATTGAGTCATCGAGACAAGAAAAAACCACTCCGTATCCGAGACGTCGTCGTTCGCAACAGATTCCGCGGCAGAAGCCGAACCGGTAATCAACGAGTTGAGCTCGCGCAGGACTCGCTTCCGATTCTCCTGCTCGGCAGCACTCGAGAAGGTTATTAATTGGGTTTGGTCGCGCTGGTTGCGATTCTCTTCTCCACATTTGTAGTATCCGTCGCCCCAGCCGAGTAGCGGGGCTGCGGATGAAGTATCAAAAGTCGACTGCCAGAAAATGGCGTAAGTCCAGCTCTTCGCAGCGCTGTCGATTAAATTAAGGAGACGCCGTTGGAGCATCTCTTGATTCAAATTCGGCTGTGTTTGAACAATCACTGATGATGAAGATGGGAGCGCTTCCGCCGCGGTGTTGATTGAGTAATCTGGAGACGACATGAATGTCTCCATCATCGAGCCCTTGTCGTCCGATGACCACTGATTCAACTGATTCAGATTCATCGCGGTAGACCAAACGTAAAAATACAAACTTTCCGAAGACCCCAGAAAAATCTGATTCCAAAGTTCGAAACTTTTTGGTAATTGAATCGAGCCTAGAAATATCTGCGGCGAAATTCAGCGATTTAAGAACGGAGAGATAAAACGGAGGAATATGAACATGACGGTTGGATCCGGTTAATAACTGAAAAACAGAGACTACAGGTAAACAAGGAGTGTTGACGTGGCGTTTTCAAATGGGCTGTTTCTGAATTCTGAGTGGAATTGTTAATGTGTGAATATTATTTATAAGAATGTGGAGGGAGTTATTGCCATTACAGCCTGTCTTTGTTTTTTCAATGGTAATTAATTATTTAATCTAAATTTTATAATGGGATTTTTTTAATGAATTTTGGTTTAAGTTATTTCTGCATTTGCTATTTTTTAATTTCATTGAAATCATTGTTGATGGGGAGTCAAATATAGTAATATGTGAAAGAAAACAAAATAATTGCTAGTAATAGTCAAATGTACAAGAGATAAGATATAGTAGTAGACTAGTCATATCAAAAGTATTTTATATTTTCCATGTAATTTTGTGAAAAATCATAGAAGATTGATGAATCTAATATAATGCTCTTTGATATATGGGAAAAATATATTACGCATATGCGTTTGTGGATTTCGACTTGGGACAACTAATAGTGGCTCAAAATTATATGGGTCATTGCGGAACTATTTAAATGACATCGGACGTTGGGTGTTAGCCAATTGGTCGAAGATTCTGTCATGAATTTTTATTGTTAGGGGTTTGAGCCTCGACTTCACCATATTTCTCATATTTTGTGAGGTTTTTATAATATCTTTTTCAAGTAGGTTTTCTATTCCCTCGTTTGTGAGGATTGTTACTATTGTTCTGCCGTCCATTGGTATTGCTTTGTCAGAATTGTTGAAGTTTGTGAAATAGTTGATATGGTTATAAGTGCGCATAAATTGTTTTTATGGAAACATAATGTTGTTTGAAATGAACTAGATGATATATATAATCTTGTACTTGAATTATAATATATGTAACACACGATCAAAAAACAGAAAAAACATATGTCATTTCCTTATAAAAGCAAATATACGAACCAAACTTAATCCCAACGACAAGATTTCTGTGACAGCGCTTAATCTCATACACTAAATGATTGACGTGACAATTGTTAATCTCATTCACGATGTAATCCAATATTGGTTGCTTGCCAACTATGAAATTTGTCGGATCGTGTCATGTATATGCGGGCGACACTAATACTGTATTGAGAAAATTAGAAATGAGCATCTACGCTAAAGACTTCATGAGTAATGCTCATGAGAAACATGTCAATTTGTCAAATTCTAAGGCCTAGGAAAAGAAAAATTTTAAAAAAAATTGAGTGAAAATGAAATGCGTGTTTGATTGTAAGGAAAAAAATGAAAAAATAGGCAAAATGAGATTAAATTTTCCTTACAACTTTCTCATAAAAAAATATTTTTTAAATTATTTGTTCTCATTTTTTCCCGCAACCAAACAGAGCCTAAATAAAAATCCATCATAAAATTTCTTTGTAGAAGAAGGCCGTTCATTTTTCTCCCACTATAATATCAGTGTACCAAGATATTATTTTGAAGAAAAAAAAGATAGTATTATTTTCCATCAAAAAATTTGTACATACGACCGTAAATAAATTCACAAATGATTGATGTGAAGATTGTTAATCTCATTTGCGGTGTTATTGAATATGGTTGCAAATGAGCAAATTAGGAATGCGCATCAACCCACCAAAAAATTAAAGATTTTTTTATTGTAAAATCTAAAGATTTCATATTCTCATATGTGAAAAATACTCATGAGAAACTTGCCAATTTGAAGCTGAAAATTCCACATACATTTCAGTGTAGAAGAAGGCCACTTATTTTCACAGACCAGAATATGAACATCTCTAGATATTATTTTACGACAAAAGATTATATTGCCGGAGACCATCGAATAGCAATTCCACCGAATTGCAAGCATTCGAATCCGAGCACACATTTTGAAGAATAGGTAACCCATTCATGAAGGAGAAATTATAAATTTGAGGAAATGTCTTCCTCATGCAATAAGGGAAAAGAAAAAAATGAAAAGGAAATTTGATAAAGGTTAGACTTCAAACCCACTGGTAATGTTAAATTACTTATCCTTTAAGATAAACTAGAATTAGACTTCAAATTTCCTTTTCATTTTTTTCTTTTATGGTAATGTTAATCAGACGTTCAGACGTTCCTCCTTCTCTCCTCAATCAGACGTTCCTCTTCTTGGTCAAGCCCTTCTAGGGGCGGAGGGCGGATGCCCTCTGCCCTGTCCTTAGGAGTAGTATAGCTTAGATAAGAGTAATAAGGGCGCAACTGATTCAATCTGAACTGGGGGGTGAGGGTCGATGGCGATGGCGGTGGCGCTGGGCGGCGTGCGGCGGCGCTTTTGGCGTCTTCTCAGATCTGGTCGGATTGGATCCTCGTTTGCGGCCGAGCTCTTCCCCATGCTACTTGTCGTGACCTGATCTATCTGTTTGGTGAAGCTCGGTCCAGGGACGACGGAATTTGCGGCGGTGACGGCGGCGCTCCGCGGCGGTTCACGGCGGCGCCGGCGGGTCTTCTTGGTCCGGCTGCCTTTACTCTCCTCTTCTGGTGGTCTTTCCGATGGTGCTTGGTTGGCTTAGAGTTTCTGATTGGCGGGGCTCGGTTGGTCTGTTGCAGCTCATCGGCTCTCCTGGCGGTGGCTTGTGGCGGCTGACCGGCGGGGTCGTCGGCTGATGCGGCTAGGCTACCAGGTTCATTGGGGGGATGGAGCTTTGCTCCGGTTGGCAGTGGAGCGGTGTTTGGGGTGGCTTTTGGTTGTGGCCTGTGTTTTGGGGCTTCTTCGACTTGGGCTGTCTTGGTTGCTGCTCTGTTCCGGCGGGTGGAGTCGTGGCGGTCAGTTTTGTCATCGGCCTCTCTGGGCCAGGTTATCAGTTGGTTTGGTAGGATTAAGTCTCGTATTGTATTAGAATAGGTTTGGGTTTTGTTCCCCGCACTCCGCTATCTTAGCCGGCCAATCCTTTGAGAATCCCGTCGGTGGTCTGCTTGCGGGTCATACTCTGATCCGTCTCAAGGTGTGTGCCGCGCTGCTTGTCACCAGTCTCAGGTCTCGGTGATCGGTGTGTGGTGGCTTTGGATCTGTGCGCGGGGTTTGTTGGTGGATATCTTTTCAGATCCGAG
>JAWWMW010001347.1:142979-157071 GCA_035048345.1 Echeveria elegans
GGGACAACCACTAGTTTCTTATAACTCAAAACGACAATTACAAGTGAGAATAAATTGATCGTTTAACCATCACGTAATAAGAAATCATCCGCCAAAGCCTTCTGCGAGACAAAAGATAGTTTTTGTCTAACGATCGAGCTGTCAGGGGCTTCATACCTTTAGTATCAGCCAATCTCTCCGCTACTGTCCTTAACAACCGATCCGCTCGTTCTCCAGTGCCTCCTAAAGATTTCATAATAAAAGGTTAAAAAATATGACCATTAGCAGAACAACCGACCTCGTACTTTGAAATCTTCCTTGCCTCTGCTCTTCTAGCTGCCGTCCCTGACTCCAACGCTAACCCTTCCAAAATAAAAGGAGACGCAATAGAAACATCGACACAGAGATCCCTACCGCCGTCCCAGGCCGGCACTAAGATATCTGCAGGCTTCTCCCCGCCCTATAGAAGGCCAGCCATCTCTAGTCGAGGCCTCATGTTAGCTTTTCTAAAAAAGGTGAACAATGCATCTCTCACCGTATTGTGTCTCCTTATCATCCTTCCCCCACATGGACAATGAGAATCATGGTCACCGGCCGCGTCTGAAGTTTGTAACCCCCTATAGGCCCTACATGCATGCTTGAGAAACTGCGAATACATTCTGCCCAATGCGGTATTTGAGAGTCAAGCGATACGCCGTCGGATTCATGCGAAGCCCAGAAAAAGGCGTTGGTACCGCTGTGGTCCAAATACCACTTCCAGAAATAGAAACATCATTCATTAAAATGCTTATTCTCGCTCCACCCTGACCTTTGATCTCATTGTGGATCACCTCCACTGCCAAACCAGGTAGCCATTACTAAACATGGTAAGGCGTCATTCATAATTTTTTACTAGGAATCATGAGACAAAAATTTTCATCTTCTTTTTTTTTTCCCACAACCAAATGGAATCTTTGAGAAATATCAATCATGCATATAAGATCAGATGAAGTGGCGGCATTAGGCATACATAAGTGAGGATTAAGCTGGTCATCAGCAGAATTAACATGAATATGTGTTTGAATAAGAGATTCGACAATCATTATTGGAGTATTAACAGTTGAATCATTTGTCTGCGGGGATAAATCAAAATCAGCAAAAGGAAATTTATTTTTTCAAGGAAAGTTACATCTCCGGTAATCAAGATGTGACAGGATAGCCTGTAAATACACAAGCATTTTCTTTCAAACTTTGATTCATGAGGTACTGTATGGGTAAAATAAAGCAACTAGCCAATTTTTATTTATTTATGATGCAAAAGGAATTGTGAATCAATGATTATATTTTTAAGTATTGCATCAGGAGGATTCGTGTTTGAACTATTAATGAATATTTTTTTTATAAAAAAGTGTATTTATCTATTCTTATAAAAGAATAGGAAAAGGATGTAAAACCAAACATAAAATGACTAAATTATCCTTCATTAAACTAATAAAATAACTAAATTACTCATTACTCATTAACTTTCCTAAGCCCATACTTGAAGCCTCAAACTTCAAATACTATAAAATAATATAAAAATAAAAAATAAACATTAAAAATAAAAAATAAAAAATGTAATCAAGTGGAGATACAGAAAAAATATAAGCAAAAATTGTATAAAATAAAACGTAAAATTTTTAAAAAATAAATATTAAAATAAAAAATTATTGCAGAAAACATTTAACACTTAGGGAGAATCAGATGAAATACGAAAAAAATTCCTGTCGGGACGACGGGAGCGTAGCTAGTCTATTATATAACAGAATAGGGAGTTGGTTGTGGTTGGATCATCAAATCAAAATATTTACAAAAATATCATCATATCGGATTTTAATCACACAGGCTCAGCCCGGTACATTAAAAATTAAAAATTAAATAAATTTACACACAATACACGGGTCCGGCCTGACCCATTAAAAATAAAAAAGTAACGGTTTTATTTTACACAGATCACACGGGCCTAAAAATTGATCGATCAAATCACGCACGTGTTGACCGGTACGATTGCGCGTTTGGGATGACGCATCCCGTCGGAACGATGGGCGGTACGCTAGTAATCTAATAAAAGCTCAGGTCTCAATCGGACACCAATATACAATAAAAAATATTAAAATGTAATGCTTCAAAACCCTTCAATAAACAAGCCCTCAAGAAATGCGGAGTCACGGATCGTCGATTCCTCAGCTTCCACCCGCAGTCTCCGACTCATCGAGCGCCAGAGCGCCATAGGACTGTCGACGACTCAACGACACCCGCCGCACTTCATCAGAGCGTCGGGACACCACGCATCAATTCCTAGAAACACGCCACACTTCGTCGTCATCGCTGTCGCGTCGTCACCATTTTGTTGTCTCCCAACCCTGCGGCTCTTGCTCCAATCCATGCTCTTATCATCTTCAAGTTAGGTCGTCAGCCTGCAGCGGTGAGGGATGACGGATGAGGCTATGGCGGCAAGGGATCGGGTGACTACAAAAGACAGGCTGGCCACGGTCACAGACGACTAACCTGGTGACCTCAGCCAGACCAACCCAACAACAGGAGCGCTTCTGACATCCGTTCAACCAGTAAGAGCGGGGGTCGCGACGTGAAACAGAACAGACAGCGTCCGCCATGGAGGAGCAACAGGAGAACAAAAGGATGAGGCGTAGCTTGGCATGGCGAGTCTGATCCCGATGCACCAAATAGACGCATCTCATAAGTATAAAACTTAGAGAAAATTATAAAACTCTCACCTAAGGCGGATCTTAGGGAGAAATACATGTGAAAATCAAGAAGAACTAACTAAAGAAACTCCTAGGGGTAGAGGAATAAAAGCGGCGGCTCTTCCGGTTGTTGGTAGATTTTTGGTCGAGAGAGTTTTGAGAACGAGTTTTAGTAGTAATAAAACTGAAAAACAAAATCGACTTGATCTTGGTGCGAGGGAGGCTTAAACTCCTGGCCTCAGGATAACTCTGCTATTAGCCATGAGCAGTGGTGGATGCAATATTAAACTGGGGGTGTCAATTGACACCAGTGATTTTTAAAAATAAAGGAGTAGTTATAAATTATATAGGTTCTTGACCCCATTAATTTTTTTTAATTTTGACCCATTAATTTTTAAAGTTTTAGCCATTAATTTATTCACTTGACACAATGAGATTGAGAGTCTTTTTTTTAGATGAACTGAAACTGAAAATAATTATATTAGACTCATTCGAATTGACTTAGTATATTTAATTATAACATAAACAAAGTCATTAACTTTACTGGGCTAGTTTGTTATAACAAAAAAATTTAGGTCAGACCCAAGAAAACTTGATAAAGATGGAAATAACGAGAGAAAAAAAGTAGAAGATTATACATTTTGAGTTACATTGAAGGAGACTTGTTACATCTTGTCAGCAGCAAAAATGTGATAGAACGCTTTATGAAAATGAAAATCCGCCGGAAACAACTTTGAATATTGACCCCACTTGAAAATCTTTCTAGATCCGCCACTGGCCATGAGACCTATGCGCAAGCCAACTGCGCCACCGCCCCTCGTTGTATAGCTGACAAACTTTGGAATTAAATTTATACGACCAAAGTAGTTTGTTCTTTGTTCGTTGTTTCAGTCATGGGATGCTTGAGTTGAATGCAGTCTCCAGCGTCAACAATAAAGATTTAAACTAACCAGCCCACCTCTAATGTCATTTTGCATTCTCTTGCAATATGACAAATCGCTGTTCAGCTATATGCCAAGATTATAAAGATTCGGGAAAGTCATGATAATCAAGCATATGAATGCCAGTGACAGAAAACGTTTCAAAGTCAAGATATCAACCCAAATGCATACTTACTCGCACAAATACATCGTACGCATCATAATATATACACAATAATACAACAACGGTTAAACAGAAGAACAGAGTGGAACAGAGAGAGTGATGCACTGATGCCCGCAAGAATGATGCAATACCAAACGAGTTACATACGTACAATACATTGTGTTTACATTTCATTTCATTGCCCTACATTTATCAATCATTTTTGTCCGCAAATCCTCAAAACTCCAATCCCTTCTCATACCTGAGCTCCTCACCAACTTAGGCTCCCCCAACAAGGCGCCAGCCTCACTATTATACCTCCTATGACGACCTTTACTCATCATCCTCTTTTCGTTCCCTGATCCGCAGACGATGTCATCGTGATCATCCCTCACTTCCTCATACCTCGGAGGTGCTAAGTTCCCTGACCAACTCCTCTCAACTTTCAAAAAACACAGCCTTATGTGCTGTTTCGGCGAACCACTCACCTTGTATGAATCTGTTCTCTCCAATACACCGTTGTTCATGCAGTTGATCATGCTTCGTTTCATCAAATTCCAAATCAAAGAATTTGCGACGTGAAGCCTGATGTCGTTAGAATTGTATGAGGCTTCGACGAATGGAGGATCAGGTGAGAAGGGATTAATTTTCGGCTCGGTTGTGATCTCCAACACCTTCGGTCTTGTTGTGTGTTATATTTGGAATGGAGTCCTTAAGAAAAGCAATGCCGTTCCTAATTTGGTCTGGTAAGCAGAACAGGTTGGATCAATAAGTCGGTCAATTTTTTCGATTAGGATTTCCGGATACTCTATCCACATTTTTATTCGTCACTTGGTCCTGTTTTTGGAACTTAGAGCTGGATTTGCAGCATCTGGTTGGCATAGGCTAATCTTATCTCATCGGATAATTTCATTCAACATTTGCGAATCGTTCGCTAATGAGTGGAAAAGCCTTCCCAAAGTAGAGCTTTTGTATGTGACATGTCTCTCAACTTGTTCCAAAACATCATGGTTTTGCACTCTTGTTGTAAATGTGTCAACATTGTGAATGAAACTTTCATGGTTTCTGTGTTACTAAAATTCAGTAAAATATTTCATACATTTCATATTGTTGCCGATACGGATCGCTCCAAGTGAACAAATTTCAACTGTGGAAATGAATTTATCACATGCCAAGTGTTGTGGGGAATTGTATAGCATCTTTGCACTCTGTCCCATTCAACCTGAACCTTCTTTGGATTCGTCAAAAGATCGGATCTTCGCTCCTTGATGAACAACATCCTGATCCGCAAAACTTGAAGATTTGGAAATTTAAATTAGCTAGCTGGCATCGGACATTTTTGATGATATGGCCATTAGGAGCTGATCTTGTGTGAAGAATCTGATTCCCATTTTGACAGTTGCTTGTTGGATCATCACCTCATTTACAACAGACACGCTCACGTAGTGTACCTCCAAGTCCAATTCCTCCAACGCCGTCATCAGACGCGCAGCTGGATGGTTCTTCTTATTACTTTGTACCCTGATCATCGCATCCCGACCCACAATCTTCACATCCACATCAAGATCATATAGCTTGGTAACTTGTTGATTCATCGGACTCAAGTAGTCCTTCCCTACAGGATACCTTAACGCGTGCTTCCGCATTATATCCCTCTTCAGTGCATCACATTCTCTAATAAGTCCTTGTTTCTCATCTTGGGAAGTTTGAAGTTTGGTTCGTAACTCGGTTATATACGTGACGGCGTCACCTAGCAACGACGCCTTGTCCATTTTGGACACATTCGGCACGACAGCTCTTAAAGCATAGAATTTCTGATTCAGTTTTTCTCTCCTCTGCCTCTCGGCTTCCACATGATTCAACGGCTCTTCCCTCCCGTTAGCCGGTTTCCTCCCTCTCTTCCGCTTCACGACAGCTGCCGGTTCCTTCACCACCGACGCTTCCATATCCGGATCCACAACGCCATTAGACTTCATCATCCCTGAAGCTGACCACATTGACCTCTTACTCTCGCCCGCATCCGGTTTCAAGAAACTCGGTATAGGCGTTGCATTTCCAGCATTTACCGCATTATTCGAATTCGAATGCCAACTTGTCTGACCTGACCCGATCAGCAATTCGGATCCTCTACTTCCCGTTACATTAAAACCTGCTGAAGCTAAAGGAGAGTTGCTATTGAGACTGTTTTGACCCTTATCTGATGACCGGCTCGGACTCGGGTTATTGAACAAAACCCGGATCGTATTAATCAGCTCGGTGTTTTGATAAACCGAATCGGTCGAACCGAGCTCGATCACTCCATTTGTGACCGGAATACAAACCATCGTCTGTAAACCGAAAACCTGACCCTGACTGGCTCGCTCGCATCCGGATTCACTTAAATTACCCGACCCGGTAACCCAAATCGGTGTAGAAGATGAAAATGCTTGTCCAGGCAAACCGACGCCGTTGTAAAACGATTGAGTCATCGAGACTAGAAAAAACCACTCCGTATCCGAAACGTCGTCGTTCGCCACAGATTCAGTCCCAGAAGCCGAATCGGAAATCAACGAGTTGAGCTCGCGCAACACTCGTTTCCGATTCTCCTGCTCCGCGGCAGTCGAGAAGGTCACGATCTGGGTCTGATCCCGCTGGTTGTGACTCTCTTGGCCGCATTTATAGTATCCGTCGCCCCAGCCGAGGAGCGGGGCTGCAGTAGAATTGTCGAAAGTCGACTGCCAGAAAATGGCATAAGTCCAGTTCTGAGCAGCGCTGTCGATGAGATTCAAGAGACGCTGTTGGAGCGTCTCCTGATTCAGATTTGAATGTGATTGAACAACCAGTGAAGATGAAGATGGAAGCGCAGCCGCCGCGGTGTTGATTGAATAATCAGAGGACGACATGAATGTCTCCATCATTGAGGCTTTGTCGTCTGATGACCACTGATTCAAATTCATCGCCGTCGATCAAACAGTTAACGTAAAAATACAAACTTTCCGCACACCCAGAAAAATCTGATGTCAAAGTTCGAAACTTTTCGGGAAGCCCAGAAATATCCTCAGCGAAATTCAGCAATTGTTGAAAGGAGAGAGAGAGCGGAAGTGGCGGTCGGATCTGGTTAATAACTGACAAAAACAGAGCCTAACTGTAAACTAGTAGTGGTGACGTGGCGTTTTCAGATGGGCTGTTTTTCTGAGTGGTGTTGTTATTGTGTGTGAATATTATATTTATATGAATGAGGAGGGTGTTATTGCCATTACAGCCTGGCTTTATTTTTTCAATGGTAATTAATTATTTAATCTAAAATTTATAATAGTATTGAATAAAGTATTGGGAATCATTTTTTATGAATTTTTTAATTTCATTAAATCATTGTTGATGGTGAGTCAAATATAGTAATATGTGAAAGAAAACAAAATAATTGCTAGTGAAAGTCAAATGTAAAAGAGATAAGATATAGAGACTAGTCATTCAAAGGTATTTATATTTTCCATGTAATTTTGTGAAAAATCATAGAAGATTGATGAATCAAGTATAATGCATTTCACCCATCGAAAAAAAAGTATAATGCATTTCGATATATGAGAAAAGAATATTAACTAATCGTCATACTACTTGTTTCGAAATAAAATGTACCAATACAGAATTTTTTAAATGACATATCCTCTAACATCTTTTGTTCTTCCTATTTCTATTTTGGATGTCCTATTCTGTTCTTCCTATTTTCATTTTAAATAGTTATCTTTCCTAATTTACTCTCACATAATACTCTCTTTCCTATTTAATCCTCCACTTACTTATATTTATTTTATTTCTCCTCTCACAATCTCATTATTTCTTAAAACTGTATCACAACTCAAATAGAAAGATCAAACGTGGACGGATGGAATATGTAGGTTTCACTGCATAAACAAATACATGCCAAATTTAACCAAAACAATTCCTATCTTCGTATACTAAAATGATTGATGTGACAGCTATTAATAATCTTACTCATGTTATGGGATATTGGTTGCTTATGAAGTATATGCATTTGACTGAAACGTATAATGCAAATATGGTCGATTTCAGAATTGAGCATCGACCCTCAAAAATATGAGTTGAGAAGTGCTAAACTAGCCCGATCATCTGACGTCAAAGGAGTGCATGGGCATTTAGGCAATTTTACAACTAAATTACCAAAATGCCCTTTTAATTCAATTGGGCTTTTATTTATAATGAGGGCAAAACGGGTAAAAAAGAGTAAGAAAACAGTGCAAAATTAGGGTTACAACAGACTCCTACGGGCTACGAGTAATACTCATGAGAAACATGCCAATTCGCCAACTTTGTTGAAAAAAGGCAACTTATTTTCTCATAGGAGAATATGAATGTTCCACGAGATTATTTTGCCCGAACCATCTGAAAAGTTCGAACCTCTCAAACATATACTATGATAACAAATTCAATCGATCTTCTGCATGATGGATAATTTGGTTAAGATTATTAGGTTTCCGTGAATTCTGTTTTGAATAATATTAGACCAGTTTGTCTATTTTATATTGATTTTGTGTGATATTTATATACTCAAACATATATGTAAAGTAGTTATGTGGTACATAGTGTAGTAATTTGTGTACTTCTAAGGAAGGTAAGTGGTAATATATATATATATGAGTTACTAATCTTTAAAGATGCACGACAGACTTGGGAAATCGGAAATCCTCTTCAGTGACAAATCCTCTTCTCTCTACAAAAAACCTCAGCCGTCCAACTTCCCTTTTCGGGGTGGAGGAGAGTCTCTCCTCACGGAGGGTGGCTCACCTCTACCCCTAGAAGTTCTATTGCTAACCTTCATTTTCATTCTACGTGTATTTCTCCCCAACTGTGGAGGTGTTTTATTTCTCTCTAACTTCTTGCTTATGAGAGACTGTTATTTCTCTCTAAGTTTCAAGCTTATGAGATGTTGCTTTTTATTTTATTTTTAGTTATTTTGTGTCATTTCGATGGTCTTCCTATGATTATGCCCCAGTGATGTCCCCTGCGTGTTTCGACGCGCCTCTGAAGCTTGTTCAGTCTTTGCTGCTAGTTGCTGGCCGTAGTTAAAGATGTGGAGCTTTAGGTGGTGGTGCTCGCACCGCAAGACTTTAATGGTGGTACGTTGGGTTGCGGTGTTTGCTATCGCGATTTGGGTGGCTTGTCCTTGGTGGTATTGGTGCTTTGTCGGGATGACGATTCTGTTATCACCGGGGATACTGTTGGAGACGTGGCGGGTTCGAAGCTCCGACGTCCGACGTGACATGAAGTATCATGGGTCGCTGCGACGCTCTGCTTCTGTACAGCGTGCTCGTTGGGTTGCTCTGTGTCGTCGTAGTCGTTTGGACGGCGTTGCGTGAAGCTTTGCAGTTTTCAGATCTGGTGAGCTTGCAGCCACGGTGGAGTCGGTGTCGGAGGGCGAAGGGGAAGAAGTGAACTAAATTGTCGCTTCATCGTCCAGGAAGGAGGACAGTCATGCGACTCTCTTTGTTTCAATTTATGCGCATTTAAGTGTTATGGACTTCTGTGCATTTGTTTGGGCGTAGACCGTGGTCATTTGCTGCTGTCGTAAACGATGCTGCACGTGGTGATTTGGGGCAGCCGAAAAGCCTTGGTCTGTGGTGTCTTCCGAAGAGTCTGCTGCGTGGCTGAGCGGCGTTTGGTTGGGCTTTTCGTAGGGTTATTGAAACATTAAATAACTTTAATGTTTTTCTTGGGTATTGAAGTCTGTTTGGGACCTGTGCGTTATCCGATTTTGTAAATACTTGATGTCATTACATCTTGTACGATGGATTGTACTGTTGTAACCCAATATCGACAAAAAATGATGATGTACGACAAACTTAGTTTACTTCGGATTGTGTATACTTTTTTCGTGACCGTTCATAAATAGATTGAATCAGGCATGTTGGAACACATTTGATTTCCAAAAATTAGTTGTAAAAAAAACTTCTCACACCATTGTACTAGTAAAAAATGATTTTCTATTGTAAAATCTAAAAAACACTCGTAAAATTTGATATTACTCAGACACATCTATTTAAATATTTTCTTACTCAGAACCACCCATTAAAAAAATTTCTTACAAAACACATCTGTCGCCCACAATTCATTTGAAAATATTGATATTTGTTTTTAAAACTCATAAAAATATATTAAAAAAATCTCAGAAACATTAAAACTTAATTTTTTTATAAAATTCTACCCAGTGAGTTTTAAAATTAATAAAAAATTTATACATTAAAAATGTTTTCAGTTTTATTTTAAATTAACATTATGAAGTTTTATCGTACCTCTACTGAAAATGCTATTAAAATTACAAAAAATAGTGACTATTATATATTTTTTTCGATGGATTTTTCAAAAATAATTGGATTTTGTTGACTTTTTTTTGTTCTTTTTAAAGATTTTGTTTATAAAATTTGAATTTTGCCCTGCTATTTTATTTATAAAAGTCATAACGAATAAAAAGAGTAAAAAATATCGGAAATATTTATAAATTAATAACAAAATATAAATAATTACCAGTTAATTTTTTGCAGAGTTTAATAAAATTCAAATAATGAATTAAATTAAAACAGAAAATACTGCATAATTTTATACTCCGTATTTGTTATTTTAATTTTTTGGGGTTTTTGGTTTTTTTTTAATTTTTAAAAATAAAATGGTAATAATTTAAAAGAAATAATTGCCGATATGTGTGCTTTTGTAAGAGCAAATTTTTAATGGGTGGGTCCATATAATATCAGTTTTGACAAGTGATTTGCAATAAATTATTAGTGGATGATTTGATATTAAAAAAATAAAAAAGAACGGGAAAAAATTACATAGTGGTACAAAATATATTATTGGGTGAAAAACTTACTGTTAATTTTCCATATAACGCTGTTTCAGACTTGACCATATAAAGATGCGAAATTTGTGTTTAAAGTTCATATCTTTACACTTCCTGCACAAAACCACTCATAATTTTATTTTTATTTTTTGGCAGAGAACCACTCTTAGCACTGAACCACTTTATCAATTTATTACATTAAGTAGTTACTGATTTATGAACAATGATTTTTTTAAATTCCAAATTCAAAAAATGACTAAAAAATCTCGACAAAATCCATAAAATAAAAAAATAAAAAGTTCAGGAGTTTCAGAAAATGTGAAAATCCGTCATACTTACATTTTTATTTTTATGTAAAAAAATCCTTTTCTACAGTAATATAATAAAAACGTCATTTACTGTTGAATCATTTAATTAATATAAAAAACATAACATCGATTGGTTGTTTAACCATTTAACACTTGATTAAATCTTGACTTTTTTATATAAAAACTTCTGCATTTTGTGGGATTTTGAGTCTTTTTTAAATTTCATAATTTCAAAAAATTATTTTGAATCAAAATTAATAATTAAAAAATGGAATAATGGACAAATTTGTTCAATGCAAACAAAACTAAAGTTTTGAAGGGTTCTATGCAAAAGAAGAAGTCATGAGTTGTTTGTACAAAAATAAGTATATGGGTACTTGAACACAATTTTTCATATAGTGATTTGACAAAATCATCATTTGGTTCGATTAGTATCACACCCAGTCTCACAAGTTACTTTTTTTTTTTGGTAGTCTTTCGGTTACACGCTTGGTCTAGTTATCAAGAGTGCTCGAGTTCGCGTCGTCCTGGACGCATTCCGCTTGAGTCTGTGGATTGTTCGATCATTGACGATGTAGGAATAATTTAAAAAAGTTACCCTTTTAATAATGGTATTTTCGTCTTCCCTTCTTCATAGAGGTTTGGTTGCTCTGTCTTGTCTCTTATCTGATGGTTCTGCCTAGGCATTTTCTTTCTTGCTCGGAAGCGTCGCTTATTCAAAGTTGTCATTTCGTGGAGAGAATTACGTGTGCACGTGAAGTGGCTAACATATTTTGATTTTCACGTGGGTAGACTAGTTTTATGTAACTCGTGCTTCAGTTTGATGCATGAGCTAAATTGGGCTTTAGAATTTTCTTATTAAGTTAATGTGGGTTGATCTGACTTGTTAAACAAGTCAGATATTAGTTAGGGTTTTTTATCAGTTATATATATATATAATTTTTGTTTTAAAGTTAAACTGTTTTATACTCAATAATTTTTTAATTATAATCCTGGTGGAATCAGGTCCAGATGAATTCATGTAACCTCTAATTAATTCTAGAATGTTATCACGGAGTTTAACACCCACAAATTATTTTATACTGGAATTTTGCGTTGGCGTATCCCTTATTATTTTCTGTTGTGTCAGTTGGTAATCAGAATAGTTTTTTCCTAGATTTTTATCATTGATTTTTATCCTGTTAATTGGTAATTAAATCAGGCTTTTCAGATTTTTTTTATCCGTGATTTTTTATCACGTCCGTCGGTAATTAAGACTATTTTTCTTAACTTTTTATCGTTGAGTTATAGTGAAAGATCGGTCGGTTTACATAACATGCCAAAAACTGTTTATTGCGGCCATATCCACAACTCTTACTGTTGTGTTAATTGTGAAAAATCAACGTCTTTATGGGGCGGGCCTAGAAGATTTTATTGCGTTCATATCGACAACTCTTACTTCTTTGTCAAATTAGGTGGCGCGGGTGGCGGTGTTGAACGTGCATATATATATATATATATATATATATATTTCGTCAACAACAACATCTCGTGGAGTGGCTTGAGAGAAAATCAAATTTGATGAACATGAGATGTTGTTGATCAGAATGCATACAAAAGATTGGTTTTACTTTGAGGAGAACTCGGATCGAGTTCTTCAGAAGTGAAGGAACCTGATGCAAAAACTAAATTGAGCTTTAGGGTTTTCTTATTAGGTCAATGTGGGGTGATTTGACTTGATAAACAAGTCAATTATTAGTTAGGAATTGTATCGATTTTACTATATATGTACTTTTTGTTTTAAAGTTAAACAATTTTATATTCAATAATATTTCTTATTCTTGTGGAATTCAGTTTATCACGGGTGAATTCATGTAACCTCTAGTTAATTCCAAGGTTTTATCTCAGAGTTTGACATCCACAAACTATTTTATATTGGAATTTCGTGTTGGCCTATCTCTTATTATTTTCTGTTACGTGATAATTGGTTTTAAATGTCTACATGATATATAATCTTACTTTGGTACCCGTTGTAACTCAAGAACCAGAAAAAAGGTTCAAATAAAATTTTGTATGTAAAAAGTTCAAAATAAAGTGTAATTGAGTTTTAGCGACCCGATTTACTATCTAAATTTTAAAGTAATCGAACTGAGGATTTTGTCAAAGTATTCCTTCTTCTTTTCAATATTGAGTAAAATCAGGCATAGTCGGTAGTGGAAGACCATGCTATCTAACACATTTGCATATCTAATTCAAGCAAAAGGTTACATGTACTTTAATGATTTAATCTCTATTATTTCTTGAAACACATCATGAATGTGTTACCTTTCTTGGTACATGTCTTCCGAACGACATTGTAAACCTACATGAGAAACCAAGTAACACAAAAGAGAAAACGATCAAGTAGAACAACATACGGCAACTAAACTAAACAAAATAATTTTGAAAGGTTCATCGAATCCTATCAGCGATGGGTGCAACAAAGGAGGAAGGGTGTCAATTGACACCACTCATTTTGGAAATATTGAGTAAATTATATTAATGATCACATTAATTTTCAAATTTTGATCTCATTAATTTATATAAAAAAATTATTTGTATTAAACATGATCCGCTCAGAATTTCTTCTGAATTCACCACTAAATCCTATTACGTTTAATAGTAAAATTATGAAACTCTACTTCCGCCTACTATATTTTTGTTGCCCTGAATATATGGGCATGTTAAATTTAGCCGTGATCCGTAAAACACATTTAAAAAATATGTGAGAAATTTTCTTACCGTAAATTCAAATAAATTAAAAAATAAATAATAATTTCCATAATAATAGTATAAATATCGACGACCGGCTAAACGTCCAATTTGCGGAAGGAAGTCTGGAAATTTTCTCTCTCTCCTCTCTGACTTCCCTCTCCGCCATGGCTTCCGACCTCTATACCGACAAAGCTGCCGTCTTCCGGAAGCTCAAATCCAAGCCTGAAAACAAGGTCTGTGTCCTTCCCTAACCTCACATTTCGTATCTCAGTTGTCAGATCTGTATTTTTACAGGGAATTGTTAAGAGATCTTGAAATTTTGACTTTGCATCGAAATTGAGATCTGGGTGTTTTCATTTGCTGCAGATCTGTTTTGATTGTAATGCCAAAAACCCTACTTGGGCATCTGTTACTTATGGGATCTTTCTTTGTATTGA
>JAWWMW010001347.1:177089-196000 GCA_035048345.1 Echeveria elegans
AGTGCTTTTTGCCAAATAGAGCTGTGATGGAAATCAAGCCTCTAGTGAAAGTATTACTGCCAAACAGAGCTTTGATTGAAACTTTCAAAACTTTCAGTACGCTAGTGCTTTTTGCCTCTTCTTTACTCTAGTTTGTTTGACAACACTCGTCATGTGTAGTCTCAAAAAACTTCAAAGGTTGTACGTGATAGACTACCACAGGGTGAATTTGTATAGAACTAAAGGTATGTGAAAGTGTATTCAAATGCACAAAGTGTATATATAATTTTTAAAATTTAAATATATTACAAAAATGTCGGATCGGCAAGAAATGCCATGTCGTCGAGGCGTCTTGGTAGTACTCCAGCGTCGAGAGTCGTCGAGCCGTCGTAATAACGCTGGTTCATGCTGTTTTTCCGTCGAGACGACGGGCGCCCCACTAGTCTATTATATAATAAAATACAACCCATGATCAAATAGAGATTGTCCAAATTGCCCCTGTCATTCATAATAAATAACAAGCTGTCATTTTGTCCAATTAAAAACTAAAAATTATAAAATAAAGTGGAACAGAAATGTTGGAAAGTTTGATGGAATTGAGATTTCGGAATTGAAAATACCTTTTTCCTCATCATCGGCACTCGTAAATAATAATAGACCGACCGCCGCATCAACATAACATATTCTCAACAGGAGACTCGATGTGATTACCACGAATCCGGCAACAATTCAATGAGTTCAAACGATGCTTTCGCAGATAGCAGTAATCACGACATCAATCTGAGTGACTCCGACACTTACATTTGTTCTGATTATCCAAGATGTGAATGGGGGCCGATTGCGATGGAAATCATAGCTACACCAGCGTTCGTGAGGAATCAACTGTTGAAGGTAAAGAGGAGAAATCGGAAACTGTTAACAGCGATGTAGTTGTTGACCAGCCTCCTTGTAAAATGAAGGGTAAAGGTTATATTCCCATTGATGCTTGTGATGAGAGTCTTCTTGGTGGCAATGGTGTAAACACGTAGCGTTAACACCTAAACGAATCGATCTAGTTAATAAAGTTCGGACCTTGTTGGTGGCAATGGTGTAAACAAGGACTACGAAACATTGCCATTACCTAAGAATTAATTGTGCTAGATTTGTTTCCATTTAATTTATATATCAAACAGTTTTTGGAAATTTCAATTTGCAGGGTTGTAAGAAGGCACTAAATCAAGTGTTTTGCAGGTTAGTTCTTTACCTGCTGTGTATAGACGGAGATCACCTAGGAATCATGGAAGCAGTTCAGCTGGCCCATTATGTTCTGTTTCCTCTGGAAAACTAATTACCAAAAGTGAAACCACGCGTGTCGATTCAGATGTTGGGTTTTCTGGGCATTTACCAACTATCGTATTGTGTTTCAAAGATAGTGACGCAATGGCTTCTGCAGACACCATGAACTGTGCAGTTTTAGAGCCTGGTAACGCTGAGACCTCGCATATTCTACCCCTGGCACTGACTGACGATAAAATGATGGGTAATGAAGCTTGCGCTGCTTCAACTCATGGAGCTACTATATTAAGGTCTTTTTTTGCAGCCGACAAAACTGAAATTGGTGATCCACAATTCGGAATCCTCGATACTCCACATGATGTGTACAAGCTATCACCCTCTGCAAGTGTATCTCAAGTTGTTCCATTAGAAATTGGAGAGACACAGATAAAGACTGCTCAACCTGTTCAAAAAGGCCCGAAGACTACTTCTGTTTTTTCCGGTACCACCATGGATCTTCTCAAATCTCCCCAATGCTAAGAAAGGGTTCTAAAATTGATAAAGCTCAGTTTTCCTTTGATGAAGCTCAAAAATTAAAGAAGAGAGAAATCGAAGATATTCAGCAAGCAGCCGACGATCATGCTTTTAGCAAGGCACGAAGATTATTTTTTGATAAAACAAAAAAGTAGTCATAAGAGTAGACTGCCTTCAGAACAGCAAAATTTGTTGACGCCGTCATGAGAAAGTTTATCCAAGAATCTAAATATTTTGAAAAAGACTTCTAAAAAATATATATCAGCCGATGTGATACCTCATCGCGTAGAAGAGAGTAAAGAAGCAGATGCCCTTATGGATCAAACAAAGAAAAATGCAAATCCGAAGGTATGATTCGCTTAGCCACTTTATTATTCATGTTAAGTGACGCATTGTGGCACTGTTTCTATTTCTATGCCTCATTTCATTTGAACATCATGCTTGCAGACACATTTAGAAGAGAAGACATATCCGAGCTTTGAGTCTTTCGATGTAGAGGAGGAAGAAGGCTCAGGAATTAAATACCAACATCATTGTATCAAGTGATGATGATAGATATGATATTGACATGCTGACATTTTTAATCTAACTCGATAACAGGTGGTTATGGCACTGTATTTATGGCTCGAAGAAAGAGTGATAATGAAATCTTCGCCATTAAATGTATGTTTAATTATACGCCCGTTCGAATTTTCATCGCGGACCTTTTTACTTAGAGCGCAGTTGATATGGATTTTTAGGCATTTAAAAAAATAAAAATAATCACACATTCATATTCAAGTCGACAATATTAAGGATTGGCCATAAATGCATGTATTAAGTTTTGTTACACATGTGTGCGAATTCTGGCTCCAATGTGAAAAAATATGCAACAACTCACTGTGCATTGGCCTTGCTCTACCAAAGTTGTATCATTTACTCCTTATTTTTATTGTAATTATGCTGATTGGAATTTAAATTGACTCATTGAGATGATTTGGGGCATCTTCTTTTACTGTCAATCCGGTCTCTCATTTGTTATTTATGTCTTTAGGTCTCATCCAAGTGCTCCAAGGCACCACGTCTACAATGAACTAAGCATGCTGCAGCGTTTTGGATAGCATTTCTTTAAGTTTCTGGGTAGAGCTTTTCCAATTGTTGATGCCTTACATTTTTCAAAGAGTATTCTTTTAATTGTAGCGGAGAGAGCTTTATAATAAGATTAGAAGACTCCTTCAAATACTAGGGTTCTCGTTGTTTTGTGTTAGAGCATGTTGTTCATGACAGACCCGAGGTAATTGAATGTTTATATTTACTGATATAGTACTATTCATATTAGGATTAAATTATTTCCCTTCTCAACAGGTTCTAAAGAAGGAAATAGACGTTTCACAACTACGGTAGTATGCCTATTGCATGTTTGAAGCTCTTGCAAACCTGCATAAACATGTAATTCTGAGTTCTGACTGATTTTGATCCGGTCTTTTCTTTTCATTTCCACTTTTTGTAAATATGTACTCACAAAGATGCATCTGATTCATCAGGGGATTGTTCACAGAGACATTAAACCAGGCAATTTCCTGTTTTCTCGGGAGGTCAACATCGGTTATCTAATTGATTTCAATCTTGCTATGGTTAGTGGTATCTCATTTTTAGTTTTCCTCTTGTAATTACCCATGAGAATAAACTAAATTTGAGTAATCAAATTACATTCTAGCGTCTGATATTTTCAGGACCTGCACCAGAAAAGTAGACCTTTAAGTAAGTTCAACTGCTTTGAAAAAGTATTCCTATTGTATTTTTGGGCGAACTATATAGAATTCCCTTGGGAAGGAATTGAAAAAATTGGCTCCCAATCAGCCATATGTTCTGTTTTTTTTTTCTTTGACCTGAAACTGTTGTTTATTGTTTGGTATTTTCAGAGAGACCAAAGATGACCTCTGATGCTACAGCTACTCAAACACCAGTATCTAGCGTAGCTCATAGTCCCAATAACATTAGGAAATTTGTCAGTGCAAAAAATAAAGATGCAGTTGCCAAGGCAATGGAACGAGGAAGCATTGCAGATTCTAAGAATCTAAAGGCAGCAGCCAGTCATACAAAAACCTCTACTTCCTTGTGCAAGGGTAAACAAAGTTAAAATAAGAGTCAAATTGCATTGGATGACTCTGGTGTAACATCCTTAAAGGACATGACCAGCTCTAAAACTCGTTCACTAGATTCGTTGAGGCAGCCCATTCCATCATACAATGGCAGAAAGGAGATCCTAAAATTGGCACAAGAAGCCATACAAGTTCCGAAACACGAAACCTTGAATGTAAAAGCATTGAAAAGTAAAAAGGATTTTGGCACCTCCCGAAAAGAAAGACAGGAAACTAGTTTTTCTCTCCAATGCCCCTGCAGTCATCTGGTGTGGCCGTACTTAGTGCTGCCCTCCATGGCCAGAAAGGTGTGTGCCACTCATTACTAAGCACTGTCTGATTTTTAAAGCTTTACTGATCATGCGTTGGTTATTGTACAGGTGATGACAAGAAAAGGAAGGAAGGTCCTTATGCTGGCACCAAAGGTTATCGTGCTCCAGAGGTTAGATATGGTCAGTTTCTGTTTAAAATTTTTCCTCGTATACGGGGCCTCTCGTGATCTCGTCCTGATAATTGATTACTGTCTGTATAATAACTTTTAAGATGGCATGTAGATGGAATGTAATAATGTTGTTTTTAACCAGGTGTTGTTTAGATCTGAACACCAAGGACCCAAGATTGATGTGTGGTCAGCGGGGGTTACTTTACTGTATCTAATTATCGGAAAAACACCCTTTTACGGGGATATAAATGAGTAAGATCCACCTCTCCAAATTGTAAAATGATGAATATCACTTTGCTGTAATTGATCCTGACAAGATGTTTTCACAGGAACATCAAGGGTATTGCAACGCTGAGGGGGCAGCGAAGACTTATGGGAAGTTGCTAAATTACACAACCAGGAATCCTTTTTCCCTCTGGTATTATATCGACCCATTTACACTCAACGCCTGAATATGCTTTGATAAAATAAACGACATTATTTGAAATAAAATTGGCATTTAGACTCGTTTGTTTTTTAAAAATAGTGTTCCTCTGATTTCTTCCGTGGTTTTACTATTCCGGCACTCTATATTTTATGAGAAATTTGGAATGCGATATAAGAAAATTAGAATACAACATCTCGCCTGTTTTTGTTACATGAACTATTAGATGTCGAATTTTTACCATCTATTAAACTGAGGGAATGGTGTCAAAGAAACTCTAAAAGACCATCAGCATTCGATGTGCTTTATGACATTTTAGACAAGTGCTTGACGGTGAATCCAAGTCTTCGGATAAGAGCGGAGGATGCTCTGCAACACGAGTTCCTGAATCCATGTCGTGATATGCTTTTACAGCAAGCGTTCCTCTCATCTCCCACAATCTAGCTAGTGGTAAGCCTTAAAATAGTCAGACAGAGCTCAAGACCTGGACGCCGCTCTCAAATTTCTTCTGAATTACCAAATTGCCTAGGAAATGTGCTTCTACTGAATGTTGTACAAAACATTCTACGTAGTTGCTGATCTGTTGTAAAACCTGGCATATGTATGCCGATCTGCATGTACAGGCAAAATCAATAGATGCTTGCTATTACTTCATTATATGGATATACCGCTTCCTACATTTCGGGATGGCGGTTCCCTTGCAAAAAACATTTTCGTAGTTTGTGAAATATAGTGGAATACAAGGGACAACAAGAAATTTTAGGAACCTATAATCTCCACTAATGGAGGTTGGAACCAAGGCTAGGCGAAGAAAGGAGTTACAAATTACAATCCATCATTTCAGCTCCTTCAATAAATAACAATATGGGGACAGAGCTGCTGCTGCTGCTCCCCATTATAACTTGGCTATTTATAAATGAGTATTTTCTATGATTTCTCAGCATTATTGACCATTATAAGCTTCTTTCCTTTTTGCGAAGGATGAGCCTTATGCAACCTTAGAATTTCTCAGCATTATTGACCATTACAACTTTGCAAATCAAAACACATAAATTGCATCGTTTTTATGATTAATCAATTAACTAATGGCCGTACTCTGAGAGATCGATATTCATATTTGTTTCATTTACAATAACTGTCAAACCTTAACTCCTTTATTTTTTCCTGATGATGCAGCGCTGATGTAAAAATCTGACAGGAGATAAAAGCTTCAGTGTTCACTGTTCAGATTAACTACCGGTAAATGGTCATATATATGATAGACGACAGTATAAATCAGGTTGATATGAAGCACTAATCTTCTCCACCAATTGGTCACTTCAAAATTTGAATTATATTACTCCTTACGTCCTGGTTTGATCTTATTATTTGAGTTGTGACACAGTTTTTAAGAAATAATATGATTGTGAGAGGAGAAATAAGATAAATATAAGTGAGTGGAGAATAAAGTAGGAATGAGAGTGTTATGTGAGAGATAAAGTAGAAATGAGAACTGGCCAAAATAGAAACATGAAGAACAAAATGGAAATTCCAAAATAGAAATAGGAAGAACAAAAAAGGATATATGAAACATACGATATTCATAATTATGATCAAGATGTAAAGGTGATGCTGCTGGACATTTTATAATACACCTCATTAATTATGACAATTAAGTCAAATAGGAGTATATATCTTAACGCAAAAAGCAACACTATAACATCCTTAATTACCACTAAGTTACTGTGAGGTTATTTGTTTTGGATACTTGTATCAAAAGCAATAACTGTCCCTCATAAAGGACATGTCTAAACATAGAAAGACTCCTAGATTTTGCTATCCATGCATTGTATAATTGGTCTATTCATCTTCCTAACAAGATGTATCCCTATATATCGGGACATAACTGATGTATAATACAGACACAAAATATATAAACCATTCTCTATATTTTTCTACTTGTAGTTATAAGAGCGAACAAATTAAAGAGGCATGCACTTAAAAAATCTCAACTATCTAGGTAGGTTTTGTTGGACATTTTAGGATTGATGCACCTTTTCAATCATTTTAGGATTGATGCACCTTTTCAAATTGTTGGACATTTTAGGATTGATACACCTTTTCAATGAAACATTGTATCTTTTGATCCTTGGGGTATATTCTTTCATGATTTTATAAGTGTTTGGACATCAGAAAAAAAATCTGATTTTGTTCCCTCCTATTTTGTTAGCAACCTTGGTTTGATATACTTGCTCTTTCTCAATACCGAAATCATTTTCCTATACTATACACTTGTCTTATCTCAATACAAATTCTGGTCACCCATATAGGGCAACAATTTTGTATTCGGAAAGTGAATCGATACACGATTCATGTAGTATCCAAGTACTTGTTGTTTCTTAGCCCTTTTCTGAAACCCCAATTCCTACAGGTTTTTCGAGTTTGTAAATGTAGGCTCTTTTCCGAAGACAACGGCCAAAGATAATGATTTAGTGTAGTTTAGTTTTTAGTTTAATTTACACTTGTCCAAGCTTGTCCTTGTCATCGTCGTTAATTTATTTGTTAGGTCACAATTACAATTTAGAGTTCGTACCTGATTAGGGGCATAATGATATGTTTGTGAAAGAATGATTATTTGAACTTTAATACTTACGACACTGAGACTGCGCATAGCTTAAACTGTTGTGTAAGTATTGATAAATTTGGAAATATCAATTTAATTTGTTAAGATCATGGAAGGCAGAAGGAAAGAGTGTAAGTAATGACACACAAAAAATTGACATCTCCCATTGGTTAGTTTGTCAACTACTCCATATGGATATGCTCATATGCATACAAACATGTTTTTTTGATGAAACTGGATAACCTGCGGCCTAAAGTATAATAAAAAAACCCTAGCCGCACTAGGCGACAAAGAACGACGATTACTGACGTCATGGTTTTGTCGGCTTCCTAGACGATCCCGTTACAGCCTGAACACATTCCTACCCCAAAACTGCCCGACCCCGTTCCCGTTCCATTTGCAAATAAGGTGTCATTTGTTGCGGCCCTCACACGACCCAAATCGAGATTTCAACCAATACCGCTACCCAACCGACATTATGGAATCATGGACGGAAAGCCGACAGTTTCCTTCTCATCTGCGAAACTCAACTCTGGAGTGAAATGCTTTCAATACTCTCTTACTGCGAAATTTACATTGGGTTGACCATCAATTGAAGTAATCAGACAGGCTTTCAGGCCAATTGGGATATTAACGGTTGTGCAACCCTCAGTGAAATTTGGGATGAACGACATCTATTGGTTATACTCGATTCGTAGGAAGATATGGTGATTGCGTTTACCAGCCCCTTGCGGAAGATCCAACACGCGCTGTTTAGACTGTTTAGATATTCGCCAGATTACAACTCCCGACGAGAATCCACAATCACCACCAAGTGGATCAGATTACTAGATATACCACCTCCACTATTCCATTGTAACTATATTGGAGTCATCGTTAATTCTTTTGCAGATTTCCTGGATATCGATGATAAAACAAAAACTTGTGCCACTATGCGATACACGCGTGCGTGTATTGAATTCGATGTAATTCAAAATCTTGCATTACCTAATGGGAAGAGTTAATGGCGGGACATTATTATGGAAGGAAACTTGTCGTATTGCCCCTATTGTAAAATCATGGCCACGAACTAGCTCAATACAGGAAGAAAAAGTCAGCTATTCAACATGAAGGAACTCTCGGTCAAGACCCAATGAGCAAAAAATAATTACCAAGACCAACAAATAGCCAGCCGGTCAGGAACCACCAGGAATCAGAGTGGCGAGAGGTTAAACATAAGAAGAGCTCCAAAACAAATGCACCTGCTGAGGAGGCTCCTGCTATATACGACCCAGACTTACTTTACAATATGACGTTGACTAAGGTTGATACACCTACAGATTCCATCCCCAATGAGGGAAACAGGCAAATTGATGAAAATATCTCAACACCTAAGGTAACTGTTCCAGCCCTCAACAGTGATGATAGTAAAGGGATTGATAAAGAGAAGTCTCAGCCAATTACAGGTAACACAGAATCCCCACGAACAATGTTTGAGTTGGTAACTAAAAGAAATTTAAACAATGGAAAAAGATTCAAGGCTTGTCGTAACCCTCCCCCTGCTGCCGATGAGAACAAGGAGATAGACATGATTCAAACCTCAAATTCTCAACAAATACCTATGAAGGATCCCCAATCTTCATCCCAAAATCTCTACTCACAATGATTAATACACTGCTGAAATACTCGGGGAGTTAATAGTAAAGGTACTCTACCTTACCTCAAGTTTTTATTATCTAAATACAAACCTGATATTTTAATTTATTGGAACCTATGGTGGATGAAAATCATTTATACAGTTTTAGAAGAAGTATCAGATATGATCAGGCTGCTCATGGGGGTCCCATTAACAACAAAATATGGATTTTCTGGAGGGACCATATAGTATTTGAGAGTTTCAGTGGGATCAACAACAGGTTTCCTGTAAAGAATAAATCCAGGATTAACCGGCTCCAAGATGGTGACCAGAATACAGCCTTTTTCCAAGCTTCTATTAAGTCGATGGGGAAACATAATTAATTCCAATTGCAACGAGAAGATGGATCCTTCTCATCGGACTCAACAGAAATTTGTAAGGTTGCAGTGGAATATTATCATAAATTATTTAATAAATACAGTGTCCCCCTGGGTTAGAAAATATGAGTATTATTGAACCCATTGTCACACAAGAGATGAATTGCAAACTTAATGCTACTCTGAATAAGTTAGAAATTCTCTTGATGGGATTAATCTTGATGGTGCCCCATGACCTGATGGCTTCAGTGTTCCTTTTTATAAGTTCGCCTTGAATATTATTAGTGACGGTTTGGTGGCTGCGATCCAGGATTTCTTCAAAGATTTTCAACTCCCAAAAACCTGATCTTCGACCACCATAATTCTGTTTCCAAAATCAGTAGCGCTCACAAGATTGACCATTTACGTCCAATCAGCTTACGCAACGTGTGCCACAAATTTATTTCGAGAATTCTGAGCAACAGATTGGGTGAAATTCTTCCAAAGATTAGTAACTTGGAGTAGACTGTTTTGTAAAGGGCCAAAGTATTCATTAAAATTTAGCTCTCGCACGTGATTTAATTCATGATTTACACACAAACCTGGTAAGGACAGCAAGATGGTCATAAAGTTGGATATGTTTAAGGCGTATGATTGCATTTCTTGGCCCTTTCTCATTAGGGCGGGGCAAGGCAGGGCAGGTCAAAAAAATTTCGACCTGTCCTGTCTTGTTTGGCTCGCAGGGCGGAGCAGGGCGGGAAGGCGACATGTCCAATTGTCATCCTTACCAACAATATTATCTTTACTAAATTGTACATGATGGGAAGGGATTCACATTGCGTTGCAAAATCCCAACATATATGCAAACTAAGCTAGAGTAGCTTAGGGTAGCTAGGGACTAGGGCAATCAGTGGTTGATTTCACTAACCTAGCATTGTTTTCATTAGGATGAGTTGTATACTACTTTGAGCATAATTAGCAAAATAAGTCTTAAACCTTTATTGAAATTGCAAGGATAAAATTCTCTGATGGCTTTTTAATTTGAGTTAATTTTTGATACCCACCCGTATGAATTGGGTTTTTTTCAGGTACCACCCGTATGAATTGACTTTTCGTAGACATGCCTATATGAACATTGTTTTTTCCGAAAACCACTCTTCCAACTTAGGCAGAACTATACGATGAATTTAACTTCGCCGATGTGCCTAAAACTGAGTTTTACTGCAGATATATTGTCCTCACCATATTTCGCCTAAGAAAAATGAGTTTCGGTGCAGTTAAATTCATCATATAATTTGGATGTAGGTGGCTTTCGGAAACATAACCGATATTATGGGTGGCTTCCAAAAACATAAATGATCTTATGGGTGGTTTTTGAAGGGTGAGGTGACTTTCGAAAAAACTATGAGGATATGGGTGTATCTTTGAAAAATCAATTCATAAGGGCGACACTTGAAAAAATCCGATAATACGGGCGGGTATCGGAAATAAACTCTTTTAATTTTAAGCTTGAAGGTTTCTTAACAAAAAAAAAAAAAAAATTAACCGCATTGTATTTGGCATCAAGCAGTTATTTATTCTTAAAGCGATGTAGATGCCTCATGCTTGATATGATATATTTTAGTTATCGACTAATAGTACATGAAGTTTCTTAGAGAGATATACTAGGGTTAGGGGTACTTGACCGTAACATATAATTTCCGTTTCCTCTTATCACAAGCTTCAGAATTTCATAAAGTTATCAACCCTTTTACAGTATACAAATATTGTTCAGGGACCATCAAACTTCAAAGTAAAAGGATCTATGTAAGATGGCATGTGAAAGAACATTTTTGTGTACTTTCAAGGAACCCTAAAAGATCGGCATATACGATTTCCGCGGAGATATAGCTTTCCAAATGGCTAGTCTGAAATTTGGTTGTCATGGTTCCCAATGCTGTGTTGAAGTTCTATCACCTTCAATAATCAAACTACCATGTGGAGCTCTAATTCACTAAGCATCCATAATCAATGGCATGAAACCCAATTCACCCCCTAGTTTAGCTTGCTCAATTGTCTAGATAATTGCGACTGCTCATATTTTTTTTTTAAAATTTACGGCATAATTTTCTTAAGTCAATTTTTTGGTCAGTTAGCTAGTTTTATTTTAGAAAAAGAAAACATTTATCAACATATTCAAACTTCGATTGTTTTGAGGTGGATTTTTCTCTCTCTTTATTTTGTCTAGGATGCATGCCCTGCATTAATCACCACTTTCTCTATTCTCTTTTGTTCTTTCCTGCTTCTATTTTGGTTGTCTCATTTTGTTCTTTCTATTTCCATTTTGACATACTTTATCTATCACATAACACTCTCTTCCCTACTTTATTCTCTTACCACTCACGTTTTCTATTTTTCTACTCTCACAACCTATTATTTCTTAAAGCAAATGGAAAGATAAAAAATGGACAGAGGGAGCATAATTTAGTAAGAAAATAATCATTTTTCTTTTTTAAAAGTCATATATAATTTTTTCATGGACAGTCAATTCTCCGAAAAAACATAATTTCAGATGAGATATCGTATAACATTTTCCAGGTGCATAACGATGTACCATGTATGGCAGGTTGCTCACTCAACCCAAGTACGCTTTCGGTGATATCTCTCAAAGAAGCCCACCCATTTTAGGTCGGTAAACATGGCACCGACAGTTGATGGCTCTCTACAAAAAACAATAATGTGTTATTCTATAAGAGCACATATGGAGTAAGACATCTTTTGGAGGTAAAACTGAAGATAAAGAATCTGAACGTCCTGTGGGAACTAGACATACACCTCAACCTGTAGAGAAACAGTTTGCAGAAGAACCTAGAGGCCAAGCTACAACCTGAAGCTCAAGCTACAGCTCAAGCTACAGATCCACTGCCCAGATTCAGAATAGTTCTAAAAAGGGCTTTTAGAAATACCGGACTTCTATAAGCGTGAAGATTTATTCTGAGTTTCTAAAACGAGAGTAAGAAACCAGAATTAGGAAAGGAGTCCGAAGCACACAAGGAATTAGTAATATTTTCAAAAAGATCAAGATTAAGAAATATTACTAAATTTGGTTTAAGGAAATTGATTCTTCTATTGAGCATTATAAATAGAGATCGAAGGCTCAAGAGACAATCAACCAGAACTTAATTCAAGGCTTAACCAGTCCAGATCAAAGCCATCCTCCTAGTTCAAGAGTCTTCGTAACTGAAGATCCATCTTTAGATGAGTTCTAGGTTCATCAAGTAATCGTTCACAGCTAGAGATGTAGCTGATCATTCTGAGTATGTTCAGTGCGAGGGAACGTGAATTGCTAGTGTTCTGAGGGATTTCAGAATGGTCTTGTAATAATCTCTTAGTTGAGTGAGTCATTGTAAAGGTTGCTAGGGTTTAGCATAAAAGGACCTTTGTACAAGATCATGGGAACAACAAGAGTTATTAATCTGAGCGAGGCTCTCCACACGTAGGCAAATATGCTGAAGTGGGTTAACAAATTTCTGCTGTAACACGACATATAGCTAGACCTATAAGTGCACCTAGATTTTACTTCTATCACACTGATAGAATATCAATTGGTATTAGAGCCGCTACTCGACGAGACAGAGTACCTATCAACACTTAAAGATGTCTATGCAAGAAGGAGGAAGTATCTAAAGACCACCGCTCCTGGATTCCATTACAAATTTTGGATATTGGAAGTTTCGGATGGAAGCTTTCATCAGATCCATCGAAGAGGAAGCGTGGGAAGCTGTTGAAGACGGATGGTAACCTCCAGCTGCAGCAAACACTGAAGGAAAGATGGAGCCCAAGAAGAAATCGTCATTAACGAAAGAGGAGAAAGAACGGGCATTCTACAACTCAAGAGCTCTGAATAGTTTGTTTGCTGCGATGAATGAAAAGAATTTTAAACTCATCACCAACTGCAGAACAGCCAAGAAGCCGGTTAGATAAGGATGAGGATGAGTAACTGATTTCCTTAAAGTAAAGTCGGTTAGGAGATGAAGATCATTATCTAGAAGCAGAACTCGAACTGAAGAAGGAAACAAGCATTATCAAGAGCAACAAATATTCAAACTCTACTAGGAATTGTTTTTCTAGTCCTTATCTAAAGACCACACCTAGCACTATAAATAAGAGTGTTAGACCGAGCATCATAGAGGCATTCGACATTCAGCAAAAAAAAAACACGTTCGTTCCTCTCTCGTCCATCTACAGTCCAGCGAAGAACGAAGCGAGCGAGAGCAAGCGAACACCGGACTCCGACCAAGACCACGACCTAAGCTTTCTTTACAAGCTAAACTCTTAGTATCGGTTGAGAGCACGAACTTGTGTTAACACGTTTTGAGACTTGCGCATACACCTAGTTTACTTGTTTTATTATTAATTCTTTAAGTGCATATCACATGAATTCGACATTGTCTATTTAGGGGAGGCTTTAACGGGCAAACTTATTTAGATAACTAGTTTTCAACAGTTAAACTGTTTGGAGACCGACCAGAGAAAAACAAGAGTGACCCTTGGTTAGATTTATGTTAGCAGATAGTTTAGTCAAGAGAGGAATTAATAACGTAGGGAGTTGAACCGACTATGAGTGCATCCAACTAGGTATCTTAACGGGGAGTAGTTGGGTGAAACAAGTAGATTAATATATATTAAGTGTCAAGGATAAACAAGTATACAATGCGACTGCCGATATATTTCATAATTGAATCATATAAACGATACTCTTTTTTCTTCTCTTCTTTTTAATTACTTTTGTTACGAACTCACAAACATTCAAAAACCCCAGTCTTTTCTCTTCTTTTCAGGAACAAGAAGGAAGAAAACCTTAGTAAGCTCCCTGAGGATTCGACCCCTTACTTCCAATTGCTATACTAATAAGAGTTGTTGAGCACGCGGAACTTAACAATTTTTCCTGCGCACAGCGACGCGTGCCCAACCTCCTCCGCTCACTTGGTCCATTCGAGCTCCACCATTTTCATCCATTCCATCATAAAATTAGACAACAATTCTCTTTTGTTGAATCCGTGGTGCGGGCTATCCCTTAGTAGTCCTTTGAATCTTTCGTAAGCTTTGTAAAATTATTCGTTATCGAGTTGAACAAATTTACTAATTTTGTTCCGTATCCTCTTAACTTTTCCTGGCGGAAAATATTGATTTACGAATGCTTGAGCTAATGCATCCTAAGTGTGGAACGTATTAGACTCGTGACTTTGTAGCCAACCTTTAGCTTTATCCGTAAGGGGAAAAGAGAATAGTTTCATGTAAACTATTTCCTGAGGAATATGCGAGTTCTTGTACGTATGACATAATTTCGTAAAATTACTAAGGTGATTATGCGGGTTGTTATATCCGTCGAAGGCTTCACTTCTGATCATTTGGATTAATCCTCCTCTTAATTCGAAATCGTATTCTTCTTCATCGGGTATGCATATTGGTGAATCGTAATTCCCAATGGTCGGGGTTATGTATTCTCCAACAGGTCTTTCGATATTGTTTGCTCTTTGTGCCCTTGGCACCAGATCTTCTACTTGATCATCCATTTAATTGGTGTCGAGTCGATTGTTAAATTTAATGGGTCGGGTATGAGTTGTGGTTCGCGGTCGGCGCGGTACGTGAGTAGGCGGAAGTGAAATATTAGTGCTTGGCGTAGAGTTTCGTGACGTGAAGTTACTTGAAGAACTCAAACTTATCACTGTCCCTCTCGTGGTTGTGTTCTATTTCCCGCTTTCAATCTTGTTTGCATCCAAATATCCGCCAAGATATTTTCGGATAACAAAACAACCAAACATTCGTTTGAAGAATCAAACACCAGCGAGCAGATAATTTCAATTAGATTGAAATTGTGAACTTCTAGTAAGTTAAATTTAAAAATCATTCCCCGGCAGCGATGCCATTTTGACGCTGTGATATTGTGTGGTTGTATTTTGTCACGTGTCAAAAGAATTTATAAAACCAGGGCGACCTAGTGTTGAACCCAAGGGAACGGTGAAATTTAGTTGCGCAGTTTATTACTAGTTCACGGAAGTAGTTTATGAGGTTTTTAAGTTTTTTAGGATAATGTTGAGTTAGGAAAATGTTGTTATTAAAACTATCAATTTAAAAGTAATGACATGAATTAGGCTTCAACACTAACACTTGTGGAAATATATCAAACATGTCATGACATTTATGTAGAGTTTATTCATATCGATATTATTGTAAAACTTAGCGAAGTAATAACACTTTAGTTATCACTCTCGACTGTTGAACTATTATGCTAAAACTTATATGACGATACTACTCTCACTTTCTCGATCCATCAAATATTATCGTAGAATTCAACTAGCAGTAGCTTCAATCCTCTCGGTGCTTCCACTAATGTTCATTTTAAACGCTTTAGGCTAAGTTACTGGTTTTCACTCAAGTATCCTCGCTGCTCTTGCCTTTCTTATATACTCAATTTTATAGTTATTTTAATCCCTAAATTAGTCCAGGTTCATCTCTCGATACTTCCCTAGGTAATACTACGCATACAACTCTATTGAGCATTTTATCAAACACCTAACACACAATGTATTTGCATGACTTAAAACACATATATCAAATCTGATTTTACTCATGAAAATATGAATGCAACATGTTTAAACATCCACAAATGTTAGGGATTCATCAAATTCCCATCATTTCCTAACTACTCACTCATTTCAAGTGAGAAAACAAACATCGTACCATTGTGAAAATTACAAGGAAATGAAAACAGGAAAACAAAGAAAACAAACTCAGTTTGAAGTGACGGTGATGAGGTACACAATTTCCTTCAAGTTCTGTCCAAGCTTCTCCTTATGGCCGCAGAAAAATGTCTCCTTTTGGCTACATTTTCCTGAGTTTTCCTTGTGTTTTTGAAGTGTCAAGAGGCTACTGAAACCCTAAGGTAAGTGTTCTATATAGTGGAGGTCGAATGTCAAGCCAAGGGTCTCAAAATCCTTTCATTTTCGTGCAAAAGGTCGAAGGGTCAAGCTATTCTCGGTTACTCGATCGAGTAGACTGGTTACTCGATCGAGTTACACCTCTCGGGTTCACTCGGTCGAGCGGCATGTCTCTGCTCGGTCGAGTAAGGCTGTTGACGTCTTCAGTGGAGAGACTCGAGAGGGTTTGCTCGATCGAGTAGACTTCTCTCTCGGCCGAGTGACAATACTTGGCCAAATTCCTCTGCTCTTCTACAAATCACTGAATACTGATTCTAACCCTTGTAACCTCTGAATTAGTCTTTGACGTAAAACATTAAATTGTAGGTCTCTGAGTTAGCTTTTCCATGCACTTTGTTTCACCTCACTCGGTCAACAGATGCATTCTGTGGAAGCTTTTAAAGCTCTGAAGGTCTAGACTGTCCAAAAATTATCGATTTTATTCCATTTTGCTCCATTTTTGCTATATTTCATTCCAAACTTCTCCAAGTTATGAGAATCGTGTTTTAGACCTGAAACATCAACAAGAATATCAAAAACGATAGATTTCACTATTAAATCAGAGAAAATATGAGTGAAAGAGTATGAAAATAATAGATATGTTTCTCACTTATCAATAATCATTGGGTTAATTATTGAAAAAAATCACCCGTAAATTGTGATATTACCATTAGCCACCCATTAAAATATTTTTTTACCAATAGCCACTCATATAAAAATAATAAGTTCAATAAACACCCACCCATTGACAAATTGTTTAATAAAAAATAACAAATAAAATTATAAAATTATGTTAAAATTCAGAGACGTTCGAAACAGTAATTGAAAACTATTAAATAGTTTTTTTATATTTTGATAAACTTTTGTGCTAAAATTTAGTAAAATTTTTAAATATCGAATAAAATTTATACAAAAATATTTTAAGGCATAATTTTTAAATATGAAACTAAATGAGTGGTTTTTTATATTTATTTTATGAAGTTTTGAATGTTTTTGAGTTTCTTTGCTATTTTTTATGAATTATTTTTCGATGGGTGAGCGTTTATTAAATTGATTATTTTTATATGGATGACTATTTGTAAAAAAATATTTTAATGTGTGACTATTGAACATCACATTTTACAGGTGGCTCTCGAAAAAATTCGTATTTTACGGATGATTTCCGATAATAAACCCTATAACAATTTCCAAGAATCGCCTACGCTTTTTGCTATAGTTTCTAATTATTGCAAACTACATTTATGAATGTCATTTGTCAGAAACCACTTTTATGTTTGAAAATTACTACCAACCACCTTTATGTTTGAAAAAATAATATTTTTAGTTAAGTAATTCATAAATATATCACAAAAAATACAAAACATTCATGAATAAGCAATTTCCAAACACAAACGTGGTTTCTCATAAAGGAGGTTTGAAACTATTAAAATTATAGTCAAAACCATATTTAACGGCAACTTGACAGAAGGTGATTTTGGGAAAGGGTTATATAATGAATCTGTGATTTTCAACAAATTTCAAAAGTAAAGGTGTTTGATGACAAATGAACAATCATAAAAGATGGCTTACAATAATTTCCCCAAATTTTAAATCGATCATATAGCAGAAGAATCAAAGAATATATCAAACACAATGAGATATTTGTGAGATTACAAGACATGACCTCATCCATTAATTTTTAACTACTTCCACAATCATCTTTGTTCTTCCTACTTTTCTTTAATGATGTCCTTAAAACCTCTTAGGCGTAGTTTATAAATCAACTTTGAAAAAAGTTTTGAGTTTATTTTGAAATTGTTTTGAGTTTACTTTTGAATAACTTTTTAGTTTATTAACAACTTCAAAATTATTCTCAAAACCATTCTCAAAACTTTTAGTGTTTATGAACTTTTGGTGTGTTATAACCCCATGGCCACTACAACTTTCGATCCGCCACCAGAACTTCCAACCCGCCACCATAACGACTGGCTACCACAAATTCCGACCCGCCATCATAAATTCCGACCGGCCAACACAACTTCCGACCGGCTACGACAACTTTCAACCGGCCACCACAACTTCCTACCGACCACCATAATTTCTGACCGACCGACACCATAACTTCCGACCGGCCATCACAATTTCCGACCGAACAATTTTGAATCCATTTTGTCTTCATTTTCATTTTTTTAAATTTTTTTAAATTAATTTATTCATTAAAAATTTTGAAATGAAATATAAAAACTTTCCGGCGATGTGGCGGCCGGCCGGACGTAATCGGAAATAGTGGTGGTGATATGGTGGACAGTCGGGATGTGGTCAGAAACTGGTGGAGATGGGTGGTCGGCGGTTGTGGTGGTGGCGGTGGTCGACGATGGTGGAGATGGGTGGTTGGCAGTGGTTGGAGATGGGTGGTGACGGTGGTCGGTTGTGGTGGTGGTGGCGGTGGTCGATGATGGTCGGTGGTGGTGGCGGCGATGGGTGGTCGGCGTCGGTGGTGGTGGCGGTGGTCTGTGGTCATGGGCGGTGATAGGCGGTGGTCGGTTGTGGTGGTGGAGATTGGTGGTCGACGGCGGTGGGCACTGGGCGGTGATGGTTGATGGTGGTGGCGGTGATGGGTGGTGGTGGTGGTGGCGGACGGTCGGTC
>JAWWMW010001348.1:0-10992 GCA_035048345.1 Echeveria elegans
TTTTTTTTTTTTGTGAATTATTGTACGATTGCTTATCTTTACGTGCTAAGTCCACGGAAGTGAATGGTATGATGATGATGTGTGTCCACGTACATTTTTCCATTCTACTTACTCCCTCCGTCTTCATTTATAGTATCATTTTAATTTGAACATAAATTTTAAGGAAATAAAAAGGTTATGTGAAAAAGTAGGTAAGAATATGAGTGAAAAATAAATAGATTGGAGAGAAAATATGTTTCTGAGAGTAGAAAACATTTCTTTTAAGAAAAAGTAAATTATATTTTGAGACACCTCCTAAAATGAAAAAAAAAAACTATGATTTTTGGACGGAGGAAGTATGATTTTTTATATCTCACGTGTCTAAATCACTGAACGATTTACCATTTAATAATTATTGATCAAAGTTTCACAGTCGCGGTTAAATAGGAGGAATTAATATTATTTTTTGTGATGGATTATTCTGGTGTAAATTGATCAGAGAATAATGTCCACATAAATACATGGCGATGGAATGAAAAGTATTTATAAATGGGTCCTCGTTGTATAAAAAAGTACAAAACCAGTGACTTTAGTGCACAGCTTTTACCAATTTAATCCAGCAAGTAGGGACCAAAGTGCTTGAGGTTTGGATTACTGTTCATAGAAAACACCCGATGTCGCCGTTTTGGGCCCCACATAAACTGCCCGTTTACCACTTTCGGGCAGAAGGAAACCTGCCCGTTGTATGATAACAGGTACTCTAGCTCGGTTATCATCGGCCTGGTTCGGGACACGTGTGATGAAACGATTAGCTGTCTCTTGATGTGGTTTGAGCGACATCGGACGGCGGCGATTCGACCAAGCGTGGAGTAGTTTATTCCGTTGTTGACTAATGAATATCATGTGGGAATGTGGTTTTAAGATTGTCTTAAAGGTCGTTATGTCTGTTGTAAAATTATTTTCGCATCGCTGGTCAGCTAAGCACTGTGCTAACCGATTTTTGTTTAAAAAAAAAATACTCGCCTCACCGGCTCACCAACTAATCAACATGCTTAACGTATTCATTACGTAGTACGAAATTAGGGTTTATTACCGGAAACCATCCGTAAAATACGGATTTTTTCAATAGCCACTCGTAAAATATGATATTACCAATAGTCATCCATTAAAATATTTTTTTTATCAATAATCACTCATATAAAAATAATCACTTCAATAAACATCCACCCATTGGAAAATAATTCATAAGAAATAACAAACAAACTCAAAAATATTCACAACTTTAGAAAATAAATATCAAAAAACCTATCATTTAGTTTCATATTTAACAAAAAAATTATGCCTTAAGAATATTTTTGTATAAATTTCATTCGATATTTCACAATTTTACTAAATTTTAGCACAAAACTTTATCAAAAATATAAAAAAATGGTTTAATAGTTTTCAATTACTGTTTTGAACTTCTCTGAATTTTAACATAATTTTATTTTTTATTTTTTATTGTACAAATTGTTGATGGGTGGGTGTTTATTGAAGTGATTATTTTTATATGGGTGGCTATTGGTAAAAAAAGTATTTTAATGGGTGACTATTGGTAATTTCACATTTTACGGGTGGCTATTGAAAAAACTCGCATTTTACATGTGGTTTCCGGTAATAAACCCTATTCTCGTTGCATTTAAAAAATTAAGTAACACAATATTGTTTTTTTCCCTTCAAAAACAATGTGGTGAGTCGACTGATTTGATCTCAAACTACTGATTTTCTATCTTATACTACTTGAGGGAATACATACTAAAAAGAAATCGTAGTAGATGTATATATATTTGAACCATCAAACCAAACATTTTATCATTCAAAAATGGTTGGATGAGTTGGTTGAAGCCTTGACTTAGAAATGCAAGGTGTCATGAGTTCAACTTCCCAAAGTAACATTTTCTCCCTATTTGAGATTAATATAAGTCTCACTCTCACGTAGGTGTTAACTTTGATGATTTCTCTCATATTGATGCGGAGATTCATATTCTTCTTTTAGCTCGAAGTACGAGAGGTCTTTTCAATCTTTGGAGGTTGTATGCTAAAAGGGTTATTCGTACTAAAGAGTTGAATGGATAGAAGAGTCACGTACGACTTGTGCTTCAAAGATTGATGTACTAGATTATATTGTTTGTACTGCTAAATTGTATCCAATGTAATACTCGTTCAAAAAAATCATGTTAGGTATAAGATTTTAATAATTATGATGAATATCTTAAAAAGCTTTGTGTGAATCAAATCATTTTCTAAATATAATAACATCCAAAAAAAATCATGCTAAAAATTGCACGACACCATTTTTCACATTGATGGTAAAGTAAAATGATCATATTGATTCTCTTTTTATTTTTTGGATGTGAACGATATTGATTCATTTTTGAGTAAATTCATACTAACCTTTAGTTTGTTTTGTGTGTGAATTATTAGTCAATAAAATAAAATTTTCAAGCAAAATCCGAAGCATTTCGTATTTTTTTTCTAAGTTGAGCCTTTTATCATTCTACGGCCCACCATGCTGGCCCACTTCGGAAATTGGAGGGAGAGAGAGAGAGCGGACGGGCTCCAACGAACAAAACTGACGACTTTGTGCAATCTCTTAATTTTCGCGCCACCAACCGAACATTTAAATTGATACGATTTACGTATGAATCTCTCAACATTTGAGAAACAAAAAATACTCTTGGAAATTCAATTTGTTTCCAGTTGACGTCAAGATGTTCGGGTTCATGAGATCACCAGCAACAAAGCCTCCAAGGACTCAGGAATGAAGCCGTCAAGGAGAACGTCTTCAGAGACGCTGCTGAATGTCTCGGACATAGATGGAGGGAGGAGGGGCAGCTCATTATCAGCTAATTCGGGAGGGTTTGAGAACCAGAGCGTGCAGGAGCTGGAGATTTATGAGGAGTATGTATAAGGCGGTGGTGACGACTTAGACTGTGAACAACTGCTTGAAGATGGCTGAGGATATTCAAGGTGATGCAACCAGGAATCTTGATATGCTCCATCAGCAAGGTGAGCAGATCAATAGGACACATATGAGGCTGCTGAAATGGATAAGGACCTTAGTAAGGTACTGGAATTCAATAGAACCGAATCCAGATGTTCAATTCAGTATCGTAACCTACACTTACCATACTGAACGGTTAGGATCTCTATCTTTCTGTTCATAGGGTGAGAGCCTCCTGAATAACCTTGGAAGCATGTTTTCGAAGCTATGGAAACCGAAGAAAGGCAAAGAGATTACAGGGCCTGTGTCCGTCTATGGTCATGTCAAAATTCATTGTGCCTCACAGTCGTCCAAAGACTCTAACAGTCGAACTCAAACTGTGACTTCAGTTGTTGTGGCTAATAAACGCTTTTATTGATACGCAGACAAGTAAATGCTATATGTGAAGTTCACGCTTCACTGACTTTTAATGGTGTGCGGAAACAATATCTAAAGGCCCGCCTTTTCTTGACTTGTGTTAGCAACCCAACAAGATAACCCAAAATCGTTCCAAGGACAAAGAAGCTTGACACTTTCACATACCATGAAAGTTCAGACTCTGAAGGGACAAACTTTAACATGAGAAAATTATTGGTGCCATATCTTTCAAGCACTCCACCAGATGCCAAAATCTGAATCATGTCATGTACTTCCCCACCATGGTTACCTACATAAGAGAACGTGAGATTCTCTTTCATAGCATATATTCTGGAGTACCCGAACTGTCCTGCACGGAACAGAGATCGCTCAGGCTGAGGGAACACAGGGTCTGTTGGGTGATCTAATCTTGGGGTTCCCAAATAGGCAGCCAGTCTTGGCCACCCATTCCTACCACAATATGGATTGTGAACCATTTCAATAAGGACTTGTCCATGGCTCAACATGTGAAGTTGTTCACAGGGCCGGCTCAAGCTATGTTGAGGCCTAAAGCAAAATAAAAATATGGGGCCTTTTATATAACAGAAATTGTTAAAATATGGGGCCTTTACCTGATTCAAAGCTTTTATTTACTACCACTGATTTCTCAAAAATCAGATTTTGAGGCTTAAAATTTAGGCATAAAATGTGGGGCCTCAAGCAGCCGCTTTACCTGCCTCTAGGTTAAGCCGGGCCTGGTTGTTCAATGGGCAAAACCACTCATATGAGTGGACGTGACCCCAAAATGCCACATTGACTTTGTTTTCTGCAAAGATGTGTTCAAGTTGCTCGATCATTTCTGCTTTAGCGGAGCATCCTTGTCCCCAATGCTGGTAGTGTACATTGGCCTGTCCTTGTACAACGATAAAAGGAGTTTTCTGTCTATCGACAGACTCCAAGTCGCGCTTGATGAAATCATACTGGATGCCTTGTGTTAAACGAGTCAAAAAGATTCCTAGTCCCTGGCGCTTGAGTTCCAGTAGGTTCCGAAAAATTACCAGGCATGTTAAAATTCACGCTGTAAGGCACTCCGCATTCACCTCCCCCATCCGTCCCATAAATGCCAGCCGCCCAATCTGGCTTTCAAGGCTGTCCAGGCCAGTGATACTCATGATTCCCAATGCACACATGATAAGGCAACCTGGATGCAATAGGCTCAATCTGATGGAAACAATTATCCAATAGCCACGAATACCCTCCCGCATAACTAATATCCCGAATGTGCGAGACAAACACCGGCCTCTCACCAATAGCAGCCATATCACGAAGTATCCACTTCACATCGCTCTACTTTCATCTTGCATTCGTCGAAAGGTATAATAAGGCGCAGCAGCCCCATGTCTCCAAAAAGAAATGCAATAGTTTCAACCGATTCCTCATTCCGAGACAGAAAGCTGTACGTCCGGCTCCATCCTCCCCCATCACTCCCAACCTGTCAACCAAACAAACACAACATAAACTTTTAATAACTTAAGACAAGTTCTCCCCCCATTCAAGCATTTTAACAAACAGTTGGTTTGCATGCGACGTCCTTTGTTGCAATACCTCTTCCCTTTCTCCAACCTATTCATCACACCATCATGAACATACCCAGAATCTCTCCAACTTATACTATGATTTGCAGATGGATGACACGTATCCTCCTGCACATATCTCCCCACCTCAAACCCCAACTCCTCCTGCCTCATCCCTTACCTCACAAAACTCTCTCACTCCCAGCAGCCGTCACAAACATGAAACATCACCCTCATCTCATCTTCCTTCGTCGTAAACCCTAAATGCACCTGCTCAGGCCCTTTACCAAACTCAAATCTCACCTTCTCCTACTTCACAAGACAACCAATCTCTCCGTCCCCGGCAGCCGATTCCCCTCATGATGTCGGTCCAGTGAAAGATCTGAAACGAGTAGTCGGATCGGAGGTTGACTAGCGGAAACGAGACGCGGCCCGACCAGGATCGCCAGTTGGTAGATGAATTGAGACAAATGTATCCGATGAAGTGATCGTGTGGGGAGGCGGATGGTGAGTAGATTCCAAGCCAGTCTAGGTGGGTCGGTGAGTCGATGCCCGACCAATCCACGTGTATTGTGTCGACGGATTTTGGGAGGAGTTTTGGTGAAATTCTGATTGTGGGTTCGTCGAATGAAGTCGAAAGGTTGAAACTTGAAGAGCTTGAAAGGATGGATGATAAGAAGAGAAATGAATACGGGCCGGGGTCAAAAATCCGTCATCGATGAATCTGATGTTGATTTTTACAGAGGCTGAATCGCTGGAGTCAGGAATCCATTTTAGGAGTTACAGAGTACGAGATTTTCCAACTACTAAATTTGTCTGCTTGCTGTCGCTGATCGGCTCAGTTACACTGAGGTTCGGTTGGTTGACTTCAGTATCTGACTAGGCAGTACCGTTACTAATGGTACTTTGTGTTGAGGTAATAAACAAACGTATTTTAGGGTTGCGTTAAACTGTGTTGACAGTTTTGTTTCAATCGAGTTTGTTCAATACTCCCTCCTTCCTCCATTTGATCTCCTCCTTTCGATTAATTATACGTCAATTAAGGAATAATAAGAGTGTGAAAATAAAAATAAAATAAAATAAAATAGAAAATAAAATGTATTATAAAAATTAATTAATTGACATAAAAAAAGAATTTAAAAAAATTATATATATATAAAAGTATGAAAAATAAAAGAGGATTGAGAGGAAGTAAATGATTAATAAGCATTTTGATTTATTTAAACAACAGATAAGAACACAAACAGAAGACAGAACACACATGTAGTTTCTGACACAACATCTCATCACCCGATACATGTTTTCACTAAAAACCATTATTAATTAGGTACTAAAGACACCGTTTCAGTGGACATAGTTAACTAACAAATGATCACTTCAGTAACCCCTCAGCCAACTTGAAGTAATCCCCTGCACCACCAGCAACACCTTTCTTCTCCTCCTCAACCACCTTCTTGTCCTCATCCACCGCCTTCTTCTCCTCCGCATCCGCAACAACACCACCACCATCAGCAGCAGCAGCAGCGGTAGCAGGTGGGGCATCACCATCAACCTTCGTAACAATCTTTTGACCAGAACTCCCATAGCTATGTAAATAAGTCTCAGCTTGACCAACATACTTTCCCAGCCCTTTATCCTCCTCCAACTTCCCATACTCCTTAGCTCCACCTAACAAGTCTCCAGCAGCTCCAGCCACCTTCCCTTTATCTATCGTGTCTGACTTATTCCCAAAGGTATCTTGAGCTGCACCGGCCACCACTTTAGCACTTGCAAATAGCTCTGCGGTAGAGTGCTTTTTGGGTTGTAACTGTGCTTGTGAGTCTGATTCATTATTGGGTTGTTCAGCTGATTTGGTAGCTGAGCTAAGAGCCTTGTTGAAGAAATCCATAATGTTTAGGCTAGATAGATTGCTTGTTGTGTGAAGTTGGAGATGGTGTTATGATTCATAGATGAGTGTGGATTTATAGATGGATGAGTGAGTGTGGATAGATAATTTTGTTAAGGTGAGGTGGCCGTTTTGATTGATTGATTCAGTTAATGCTGTCCAGATTTTAAAATAATCAGTTTTGAGCTCCTGTCGGCCATACACGTTGAACTTCAAGATTTTTGCCAAGGATCAAGATGAATTTGGTGCTCAAATACAACTAAAGTTACCTACGAAATGTTATAATATGACTAATGACATTCGTATCGTAGATTGTGAAACTTGTCAACAATTGAAAATCGAAATGATATATATTAATTTTCTATTTTGTAGATTTTGTTTAGAAGTCAATCTGACGAACATGCGTTGAATTTATATTATATTATAATTATATATACAGGAGGAAGCATTCGTCGTCTTGACGGAGATGTGGCGGAAACATATGTTTTTGATTCTGATGTCTCCATTCGATTTTTTACAAATTTCTCAACACTTTATCGCTCTAATTTTCATCATCTACGATGCTTTGTTCTTCGATTCTTCACACATTATAGTAATGAATAGTGTCGGTGGTATGACAATGACGGTTTAGTGACGAATAATATCGTTGGTATATGACACTGGATGTTTTAGTAATAAATAGTATCGTTGGTATGCGGTGATGAGACTCGTTAATATAGGATGATGAGTATACTTGGTATAGTGTGATGGGAAAAGAGGACAGGAACAATACAGAAAGTACATATTTGATGAGGAAGTAATGCACCCCATTCTACTATATAATACTGTAATGGAGAGATATTCCTGGCATAACTTGGAGTATAAGGAATATCTTATATTTTGAGCCCTAACTTAAAGATGAACTAGATAAGTAACCTAATACACACATTCACGCGTTACATCTTGTGTCGAGTTCAGTGTCATTTTGTTCGTGGTCTTGACTCCCTTATCATTCAGATGAAAATTTAAAATTTCTAATCCGTTATCCGATTCGTCACAAGAATCACATTTCAAAGTTATACACTAATATCTTATAAAAAATTATACAGTAATATATTATTTGTTTAAATTTCATTATATCTACCCTAATAATAATCTTTCATCATCAACACACAAACAACAACGAAAATTTTCGTTGCTAAATCCCAACCCACAACACATCCACCAGCCCACCACACAGTCCACGAACACATTAGTTAGCCCACCTCACTCAGTCCACCATCCCGACTCAGCCCACCATTCTATCCAAAAATTTTAAAATTATTTAATAATTAGAAATTAAAAATTAAAAAATAAATTTAAAATATTACAACTGAAATTTTAAAATTAAAATTTTTATATTGGGAATTTTGTGAGTAATTGAATGGAGAAGTTATTATTTTTTACTTCAAAAACCAGAACAGAAAATGTAAGAAAAAATTAAGAAAAACGCCATTCACCTCCGGTTGATGATAAAAAGGATCACAAAAGCTAAAAAAAAAAAGTCTATATCGGCCACAACATTTTCAAAGCTACCTAAGTCCGGTCAAAGTCAAACAGAGTGTGAAAAAATCCATGTTAGTCCTGGGCTTGCTTCTCAATAGGCCCTTCAATGGCCCAATTCAGAAGGCCGAAATTCAATTGAGTTGATTATTTGTCATTTTGTCTCACTGGCCATGAGAGAGGGTAAAGTGATTACTGCATCGTCGCTCGTCGGATGTTGAAACCATTCCCATCAAACGTACTCGAAATGGAGATGGAAATCCACGAAGCGGCGCGAGCTCAACTTATTCCGAAAGACGATTTTTTTTCTTTCAAAGCTGCAGAGTCCGGCGATGCTTCGGTTTTCCGGAAAGTGTTGTTGTTGAGGAATGAGGATGCTCGCTCACTTTTGCACGTTGCGGCATCTTCATGCGGTGATGAAGTGTTGCATTTATTCATTTTCTGTTTTAATTGGTTGGATTGATAGTCGTAGTTGTTATGATTTTGGTGCTGAGGTTATGTGTGTTTGTGTAGGTGTTTTGGAAATTGGAACTGTAGTTGATGCTGTGATGAATGGTAGTTAATTTTCTGAGTAATGTGGATAGTTGGTGGAGATTTTATCTGCTGCGGATTCGTCAAAAAGTGATGTAAATGGAAGGCTGGGCACCAATCCATTCTGCTGCTAGAATTGGGAATGTAAAAATCATTAAAGTTTTGCTTAGTAGAGGTGATACTATTACTGGATGTTACAGGATCATATTAAAATGTGACTGGCTTTACCAAGTTAATTCGTAGTCACCTTTTTGGAAAAACATGATGCATGACTTATACTTTTATGTTTAATAGGAGCTGATGTGAATTTGAAAAATGACTGTGGCCGAACTGCCCTGCACTATGCCGCCAGTAAGGAATGGGTTCATATCGCTGGAGTTCTGATCTTGAGTGGCGCAAAGATTAATCCGAAGGATAAGGTTGTAGTTGGAGATTTGGCTTGCGTCTTCAGTTTGAAAAGAACTATTGTTATCTCAAAAAAACCTTCTTTTCGTAATCTTATGTAGGTTGGCTGCACCCCATTGCATCAAGCTGTAAGTGTAGGAAATTCACAGTTATGTGAACTACTCTCATAGAGGAAGGAGCGGAAGTGGATGCTGAGGACAGAGCTGGTCAAATTAACTCCTGTTATGAGTGCAGTGATATCCGAAAATAAAGAGGTCAGCTTTTAATTCTATATAAACTTAATCTGTAAGTGTCTTGTTTAGTCTGGAGTTTGATGGTTGCCTTTACTCAGTGCTTCATGCATAATTCTTTCATGCATGTGTTCAGGTAGCTATGCTATTGATAAGGCATGGAGCAGATGTAGATGTTGGGGACAAAGAAGGTTACACTGTTCTAGGGCGTGCCTCAGCCTCTTATGACCTCAGACCTTCACTGATTGATGCTGCCAAGGCTATGATGCTTGAAGGATAAATACAAATGCTGAGGATGTAAGTCCCAATTAATTTTTTATTTTTAGTTTGAACATACAACTGTAAAGAATGTTATTGCTTATTGAAAACGTCTCGGTCTCCGTCTCATAGTCGATCCCAGAACCAAATATGTTTATCAGCCCGACCTTGTTTGAGTTTTGCTTTGTTGAAAAATAAGTACACATTCTCCTCCTAAAAAAAATGAAAATATTTTATTTGTAACCGAATCACTGATTAATGCAAATAAGTTGATCCAACTAGTAATGGCCTTGCATAATAAATGATGAAAGTAGTATTGTTTTACTTTGGATTTTATGCGCATGAAATTATCACGTTTTTAATCTTTTGATTAAATATTCTAAATTATTTAATTATTATCATTGACTCTTCATATCCTGATATTCGTAATTTTCAGCTTACACCAAACGCGAACTATTCACCATCTCCAATCTCATCCGTCCATTTAACAATAATTCATCGGACGGTCAAATCTTATCCGGACGCGGTACCAAATTCTAAACCACAATACAACCCAAACCCTAAATCCACCATCGTCAACAAAATCCTTATATATAAACCAAACAATTCTTCATCCACCGCCTCCGCTCATCTCAATCCGCTGAGGCGTTTATCTCCTTCCTTTTTTGATTCAATCATGTCGGATGACGAACATCACTTCGAGTCCAAGGCTGATGCCGGAGCTTCCAAGACCTATCCTCAACAAGCTGGTACTATTAGGAAGGGTGGTTATCTTGTTATCAAGGGCCGTCCCTGCAAGGTAAGGATCCGATCTTTAGTTTTTGTGTTGTTCTTTTGATTCGGAATTGGTGAATTCTGGATCTACCAGTTTTGATTTTACGATTGATATTCTGATTTGCTGATTTTAGGGGCTTGAATCTATCGCCTTGTGATATGTGCTTGGAGTTGATATCTTGATTTAGGTTATTGAAGCATTTCTAGCTGACTGATCCAGCCATGACCAATATAATATTTGAATATTGTATATTGATCTACATGGGGAAAACAGATGCATATTGTAATTTGCTGTTTCAGTTTATAGCTGTGATTATTTTGATTGTAAGTTTAGTTTTTGATTGCTAGTATGAACATAATATCCTTCTTTGGGTTGCGATATTAAGATAATGATGATTGTTATTAGGTCCGTATCTTGTGAGCTGGTGACTTTTCTTTGTAGTTGTCTACATCCAA
>JAWWMW010001348.1:17315-27729 GCA_035048345.1 Echeveria elegans
ATCATGAGTCAGAAAGCAAAATGGAAGTCAGTTGTCATCAGGAGTTCCCTTCAACACTTCACTGGGAGTTAAAGCCTTCTACTGAAGTGTTTGGAGGAGCTCCAATTGCCACCTGATACACTCAAAGATGCAGAGACAATGTCAGTTGCTATCTGGAGTTTCCCTACAACACTTCATTGTGACTACTTGCACTTGACGTCCTACTGAAGTGTTTGGGGGAACTGCAGCTCCCACCTGACTCGAAAAAGCCTAGTGACATTGCACTGTCAGTTGGCCTCCGGAGTTTGAGTCAAGACTCACAATGCCACGCCGAAGTGTTCATGGAACTCCAGTTGCCATCTGATCATTCAAAGGCATGGAGACGATGTCAGTTGCCATATGCAGTTCCCTACAACACTTCATTGGGGCTACTTGCACTCAATGTCATACTGGAGTGTTTGGGGGGACTGCAGCTGCCACCTGATCTGAAAAAGGCCTAGTGACAAGCAACAACATCTCAATGTCAGTTGGCCTCCAGAGTTCCCTACAACACTTCATCGGGGCATGATTCAGAATGCCATGCTGAAGTGTTTGGGGGAACTCCAGCTGCCACCTAACCTGAAAAAAGCCTAGAGACAAGCAACAACATCGCAATGTCAGTTGGCCTCCGGAGTTCCCTACAACACTTGGCATGATTAACAATGTCATGCTGAAGTGTTTGGGGGAACTCCAGCTACAACCTGTCCCAAAAACAAACCTGACAAATACAATACCTTATCCTCTCCATGCAATACACCAACGTAGAACTGTTCGTTTACACCTGGAGTTCCCTACAACACTTCATTGGGGTTTCCATCGTCTTCGTAGGGGGACATATCCTACTGAAGTGTTTGGGGGAACTCTAGTTGTCAAACTGACTCCCCCAAAGCATCTGAATGTGACTTCTTCAGTTGTGGGAGTCCTAAAGAAAGTCTTCAGAATAAATGTGAGTTTTCTTGGCTCAACTTACAGTATACATGTGAAACCAAATGAAGGAACGAGTAAGTTTTTTATTTATTCAAAGGAACGGGTAAGCTATTCAATCAAATCTTTCAGATTTCACACTTTACAGTGACAACTGACAAGCAGTTCCGGATATCATAACGTCAAGGTTCAAACATATACTTGTTCAAAATTTGAGCCACATGTTCAAGCTAATAGGTCTAATCGGGCACCCAGCTCTTCTTAACAGTTTGAAGTATTCTGTTGTTGTACTGGTACCCCAGCTAGCCGGTCCTGAGCACTGTGGCAGCTATGTCATTGACTGGGTGTGGGTCAGTCACATCTGGATCACTCAACATGGACTGCAAAACAAGAAAACAATGTCCAGATTTTACTGATCAGATCAGATCATACCACAAATACATGAATATTGCACGTCGAGAGTTGTATACAATATCCTTTTCTTATGAATGCTAATCAGAATTCATCCACAACTAAATTCATCTAATAATTTCACATGAACAAAAGAAATCACCAACCGAATAGAAATAACATCATAAACCGGATTCCACCACGGCCACTGTTTAAACTGAGAAAAAACTTACAGCGTCATAGTGGATACAAATGTTTCACATTATGCTTTTCAGAAAGAAAATAAAAGTTAGCAATATAAATTTAAACTTACTGTTTGGCTGGAACATGTTCGAGACGAAACACACCTCAGGCGGCTGATGAGGATACTTGTAACACCCGACCGGCCTGACCGTTCCGAGCCGTTATAAGTTGGTGACATATGGTCTGGTAGCTCTACTAGTAATGCCAAAATGTCGTCAATTACATCCAAGAAGAGTAGTGGAAAGCCGGATACTCACCCACATATAATCGTGTCCCATAACATAATATCATCACCTTGAGAAGCAGCACTAACTCCTCCTGGAGCTTCTTTCTCCATCGTCCTAAGATCTCTATATAGTCTCCTCCTTGCAGCTGTTGCCATGTCGCCTCAATTTATACACGTACGACCATAACTTCTTCAAATTAAATCACAATTCTAAACCAAAAAATACAGAAATTGCAGTAAAAATCATCGCAGAAAATCATTAAGGAAAATTAGGGTTTTTTCTATACTTCTTCTCTGGGTTCAGCTCGCAACAATCGCTCACCAAATTAGCAAATAATTCATCGGATTAACACAGAATATAAAAATTAATTAACGAAAAAATTCATCACGTAAAGCTCCGTCGGTTTCGTCAACTGCTACGCTCCGGCTCCGCTCGATCAGACTTTAACTCCACGCGATCCGATTACGCCTAATTAGGAAGTTGTTGTTGTTCGAATTGCCACGGCGTCGTTTAAGCGAACACGAGCGCGCACTGACTTATATTCAAACATATACCAGGTAGCCCGATGACGACGACGAGTCTGGCCCACTGGGCCCATTAACAAACTGCGAACTGATGGTATGTACAGTCCACACCAGCCCAGTAAATTGAACAGCTGAGATTCATAGGTTGGTATGATCGGACGGTTTGGAGATCAACTTCTCCCCCAAGCCAGAATATTCGCTGGATTATAAACAGCACATTTTTTTTCACTTCCGGCTTTTCGATAGCCGAACAATCAACGCAACACCGTAGGTACGCACGAATCATTCTGCCGTTGATAATTTCTGAGCAGTCGGAGAAGATGGTGAAAGGTCCTGGGCTCTATGTAGACATCGGAAAGCGAGCTCGCGGTATATTCCATTGACTGATTTCGCCGTAATTTTTTTTTTTTTTTTGTATTTGGATGAATGCTTGAGCGTGTGTTTATTGCAGATCTTCTGTACAGGGATTATCAGAGCGACCACAAGTTTACTCTCACAACTTTCACAGCCAACGGCGTCGTATGTCACTTACTATTATCTTCTGTATTGAATTTGGAATTGGGTAGTTCAATTTAATTGTTGTCTTGCCGCGTTTTATATTGGATTGGTTAAACTGATTTATATAATACCCTCTTATGTGTTTGGTCTTGCATTTGTATTGGTTGCGAAATCATCATGTTCTTGATAGGCTATGAAGTTTGAAAGATTATACTTTTAGGTTGTGGCTTATTGCTACTTATATGTATTATGCTATCGCCCTGTGTCATAAACTATTGACATTGCGTGATTAAACTTCCTGATTTCCTTGTTTCTTTTTCATCAGACCATCACATCAGCAGGAACAAAGAAAGGTGATTTGTTCTTGGCAGATGTTGCCACTCAGCTGAAGAATAAGAATGTTACTACTGATATTAAAGTGGATACAAACTCAAATGTAATTATCTTTTTCACTCTGCTATTTGCTTGGTCTACCTGAATCTGACATTGATCATTTTATTTTCGTTAGTTTTCTGTCAGCGAGCAAGCAAGCAAGCACTAATTTGTCTGAGCTTTATATTATATTTTTGATAAGGCTTATCATTCAGATATGCTGATCACATTTGTATCTGATGTGCAGCTGAGAGCTACATTCACCGTGGATGACCTTGCTCCTGGTCTCAAGACAATATTTAGTTTCATTGTTCCTGACCAGAAATCGGGAAAGGTGATAGTGTTCTAAAATTGATCATTTAATTGCATTTTGCACAGCGGTTAAGTAAGTTGGTTTCTTATCTGGCCTTTTTTTTTGGAAGGTGGAACTACAATATGTGAACGAGTGTGCTGGAATTAACACAAGCATTGGGCTCACTGCAAGCCCACTTGTTAATTTCTCTGGTGTTCTTGGTAACAATGTTGTGTCAGTTGGTGCTGATATCTCCTTTGACACTGCTTCGGGCGACTTCACCAAATACAACGCTGGAGTTAGTCTGGCCCATGTTGATCTTATTGCTGCATTGGCATTGTAAGTAAATAAGTAATCCTTCACCAAATAACTGTATCCAGATTTTTTTGTTGTTTGTACATCAATTTATTCGGCTGACACTTTTTATTTGTATATTTTTCTAGGAATGACAAGGGTGACTCTTTGAATGCTTCCTACTACCACACTGTAAACCCAGTGAGTAACACTGCCGTTGGTGCTGAGTTTACCCACCGCTTCTCAACCAATGAGAACACACTTACCTTTGGTACCCAACATGCTCTTGATCCCTTGACAACCCTGAAGGCTCGTGTTGACAATTTTGGGAAGGCTAGTGCTCTTATCCAGCATGAGTGGCGTCCGAAATCCTTTTTCACCATCTCAGGAGAAGTTGACACAAAGGCAATTGAGAAGAGTGCCAAGGTTGGGTTGGCTCTGGCACTAAAGCCTTGAATGATCCAAAGATGCCCCATTCAGTCAAGTGTGAACAGACAGTGAGTATGCTCTCAGACGAGCAATAATGTAGGTTGCTTGCAAGTGACATTTCTGGTCACTTGACCATCTTTTCAACAACTTGACTAATGTCAGCTCCGCCACTGGTTTTACAATCCATAATTTTTCAGGCTATGCTGCTAAGATGTAAGGTACTACAGCACTACATGTATTCAATCAAGAACACGTTACTTTCTTAACTGCATCAATTTAGGTGACAGTGGACATTTAAACAATCAATAATATTTCCAAAACCCCCACTAGTTGGTTTTAGCTTAGGTTATGGCTGAGGGTATCGCGGATGATAAGGGGATACACACGAGCTATTGGGTGTTGATAAGCTTCTCCGCTGCTGGGGTCCATTACTTGATACTTTAGCGACCGATTTTGTGCTCGGACTTGAGCCAACACGTCTGGGCAATGAAGTTTGGAAATAGTAAGAAGAGCTAGCCATGTCCTTGAGGTTACGCAGAGGTTTCAAAATTTCAACCACTTCACTCATCAATGGTCTAGCTTTGACATCACGACTGAGGCATTGGGCAGAAAGTTGGGTAGCTTTCTGTGCAGCTTTCATTGAGAATTGTCCTTCGAGTCGGGGATCTATCAGTTTGTAGAACCTTCGTCTTTCCCTCAAATAAGGCCTTGCCCACTCAACAAGATTTTGTTCACCACTGGGCCTTTTTTTGTCCATCGACTTTCGGCCAGAGATCACTTCAAGTAGAACCACACCAAAGCTATATACATCACTTTTTGACGTCAGATGCCCTGCAAAGTAAAATTTAGCCAACTTTGCAGGAGAAAATCAAAATATGACGAAAGAACACTATGAACAGAATATATGTGGCATCCAAGATCAAACACAGACACCCATTAACATCAGGGGGGCAAGATTTTAAGCTAAAACTATCCAGCATTAATTCCTATTTCACTTCTGCTTGAAATCAAACTGACCCGTCATCACATATTCGGGAGCTGCATAGCCATAAGTTCCCATCACACGCGTCGAAACATGAGTTTTATCTCCCACTGGGCCGTCTTTTGCAAGACCAAAGTCAGAGAGTTTTGCATTATACTCCTGTATGCAACAACTAAAAGAGAGATTAAGAAACTGATCTCACGACAAAATTTTAAAATTTCATGTGTCACCAAGCATACTGCATCCAGAAGAATGTTGGAAGTTTTAAAATCACGATATATAACAGGCCGTTCTGCTTCCTCATGAAGAAATGAGAGCCCCTTCGCAGCACCAAGGGCGATTTTCATCCTTATTGACCAAGGAAGAGGTAGTGATCCTGCAGTTAATAATAGTTAAAGGTATCACTCTTGTAAACGAGAACCACATATAAAATTAACCGACTTACTTCTAAATAAGTGATTTTCCAAGCTCCCTCGAGGCATGCATTCATACACAAGCATTCTTTTGTCATCCTCGATACAATAACCAATCAATTTGACCAGATGAGGGTGGATGAGATCCCCTAGAAAACTCACTTCAGCCTGTCAAAAGCAAACAAGAGATGACACTTTAAACTGGCGTAAAAATTAATCAGGGATAATTTTTTTAGAAAAATTATTAACCAACCAGCCATTCTTTGTGACCCTGAAGTCCATCATGATTGAGGGTCTTTACAGCAACAGTAAGACCTGTTCCAGGTTTCACAGGAGCAGTGCCGTTCTTTTCCACCCAACCCTTGAAGACACAACCAAAACCACCCTCGCCAAGAAGACTCTCAGGCCGAAAGTTTCTAGTAGCTAACTTAAGATCTATGAAACCAAACTTTCTAAGCCTTGAAGAAACTTTAAGTTCCTCCACAAATTTGCTTGTGGCTGAAGTGCTTTCAGCATTGCTAGTTGAAGATGACCCGATAGTAGCTAATGGCTGCTCCTTGTCTGACTCTTCGGAGCGCCTAATCTCTGCAAAACCATGCCTATATTATTATTTTGATAAAAAAAAAAGGCAAAATTGACATTTGAGCTCTAGCATGCCAACAAACATCATGAATTTTCAGTAAATAAAGGATGATATCATCATTGAGACCATATGCATAAGCAATCAGCCTTGTACGTTTGCGGATTTAGATACATATTATATTACTATGGAACTTAAATGAGATGTTTGAACACAACCCACAGTACAAAGTTCCTAAATTTCTGCAAAAGATAGTAACATATTTGAAACATGAGTGCAGCTTTAAAATCCTCAATTTTATATCATAAATTGAAAAAACATTTCCCAAACATTCAATATCCGGCCTGGCTAATATTAGTATCATATATGGCCTACCGAAATAACCACTTTGGTCCAACAGTTGATAACACCACGCTTGTTATACTTGGGGAACAGGATAAACCTCGCACATCCATACAAAATATCGCAAAAATCATCTATGTTATATTCTGAAAACCATAACTAGATCTTAATGTGTTGACACAACCATTCACAAATTCAAAATGAACTGCAAAAAAAAAAAGGTTCTCCTTCGAATCAAACTGGCTCTCCAACTCAAGACCATATTCGAAATCGACCAAATTATGGAAAGAAGAAAAAAAACAAGAAACTCCACAAACACAAGCAAAACATATAGAGCAGCATACCAGGTTGCAACCCTACCCCACTGAGGGAGTTATCAACTTTAGATCTGGACAAAATACAGCTTGTTAACCTGCTCCAACAGCCAAAGGCAACTTCATCATCATAATCACCACTACCGTCTTTACTCTTCTTCTTCCTCCACCACCGATTCCCTTCAGATTTCTTCACATCCCAAGCCCCCACTTTCACCTTCTCAACACCACCAGTCAAATCACCTATATTCATGTATCAACACCCAAAAAACCTAATCCCACTAATCCACCATCAAACCCACAACCCCAAATCGAAAGAAAAAAAACCCCAACTTTCAGACTAACGAACCCTCCATACCAATACCCAACTGCCCACTTTCTTTTTTTGATGAATTTTTTTTTGATGAGCCAAGCCCACTTTCTGACAAACAGATTCTGGACATGCCGCGCCGATCAGAACATTAGATCATAAGCGACGAAATGACACTACAAAATGAGGCACGAAACTGTGAATCTGAGCGTTGTAAAATTGTGTTGGAGAGAGTGGTGTGGGTTGTGTGCTTTTTTGCCTGCGAAAAAGAAAGCGAGAAATCTGACGAGATGGACAGAGAGAATGTGATAACTGCTTGACAAGTTCGGGAAACACATCCTGAACTTTAATTGCAAATATATGCAAAAATGAAAAATATTTATTATATTTATTTATAATTGCTTATCTCAATGTCAGAAATTATTATTAAATTATTCGAAAATTACATGCTAAATACATATAAAATTATTTTCATAAATTTCGAACCGACGCATTTTATTTTTATCCACAGAAGAAAATTACTTTTTCCATGCTAAATTTTACTCCCTTCCTCCCAAATTATAAATCCACATCTCATTTGCACACATATTAAGAAATTTTATGTATGTATAAAAATATCCATTAAGTATATTAGTGTGACTGCATTTATTGAAAGTATTGAAAATATAAAAATATAATTAATAAATGAGTAATATTGTTCATTTATTATAATTTCTTTCTATAAATTGAGATATCTAACAAAGAAATAGTAGACATATACATTCAGACGGAGGGAGTATTTTATATTATTTTTTTGAATTTTATTCAACATATTCCCCAAAAACTTTCAAAATCAAAATGTAATAATCGAGAGAAGTCCTCTTTGTACTAACGGAAGTTGGTCTGAATTAATGCCATTTTGGATGTCCAGTAGAGAATAACTGGGCCGTGATCAATTGGGCTAGGCCCAATACGAAGTCTGACATTGATACCAAAATCAAACGGTCATCATCCTCATCTTCCTTCCACACAGTTAACCTCACTGAACTCAACTCTGCAATTAGTTCAGAAACCCTAAAATCTTGAAACCTCTGTCCGCAAAGATAAGTAATGATTCTTTTTAAAAGACGATTGCTTTCATCCGTTCGACATTAAAAACGCCATAAAGATTCAATCTTGGAGTTTTCCACCATGAATCCACTCGTGATCATCACCACCACAATCTTCTTGTACTTCCATCCTCTGTTTTCGTCAGCTTCATCTCCGCCGCTGGAAGCTTATATGTTCACATCCGGCAGATGGGAAACGCTGCAACAAAGCATCGGCATTTCCGCAATGCATATGCAACTCCTTCACAACAACAAAGTCATCATGTTTGACCGAACCGATTTCGGCAAGTCAAACCTCTCACTCCCTAACCATCTCTGCCGATTCAACGACGAGAGAATACCACGGGACTGCTCTGCTCATTCAATCATCTACGATCTCGATTTCAACACGTTTCGTCCTTTGATGGTCCAAACGGATACCTGGTGCTCATCCGGTGCTTTGGATGCCTCTGGATTGTTGATTCAGACTGGTGGGTATCACTCCGGCGAACGCTCTGTTCGTATCTTTAATCCTTGCCATGATGATACTTGCGACTGGGTGGAGATTCCGGTTTACTTGAGTGATCGGAGATGGTATTCGTCGAATCAACTCTTGCCTGATGGGACGATCATCGTCGTCGGAGGCAGAGGAGTGTTTAGCTACGAGTTTTTTCCGAAGACGGATTCCGGAAGTGGGAAGTTTTACATGAAGTTCTTGCGCGATACGTTTGATTATCCGGAAGAGAACAATTTATACCCGTTTCTTCATCTTTTACCTGACGGAAAGTTATTCATTTTTGCGAACTATCGATCGATTTCATTCGATTACGTCCGGAATCGAGTTGTTAAAGAGTTTCCACGCATCCCGGAAGATCGCCGAAGCTACCCCTGTTCAGGATCCTCTGTTCTGCTTCCGATAAGGGTAGAAGCTAATTCGACTGATAGATTGCCGGAAGCAGAGGTTTTGATCTGCGGCGGCGCTCCGGCAGGGGCGTATCACAGAGCGGTGAAGAAGAAGGTACACGTGGCAGCGTCTAGGACATGTGGTCGGATCCGGGTCACCAATTCGGATCCGAAATGGGTCATGGAGATGATGCCGATGCCACGTGTCATGTCTGATATGATCTTACTTCCGAACGGCGACGTATTGTTGATCAATGGAGCGAGTAATGGGACTGCGGGGTGGGAGTTGGGTCGCAATCCGGTGCTCAACCCGGTTGTGTACAATCCAAATGGAGAAGCGGGTCAACGATTTCGGATCCTGACCGGTTCGAGTACAGCAAGAATGTACCACTCATCAGCTATTTTACTTCCCGATGGTCGGGTTTTAGTAGGCGGTAGCAACCCGCATTCACGATACGAGCTCCGGGCATACCCGTATCCGACTGAGCTGAGTCTAGAAGCCTTCTCGCCGCCGTATTTGGCGGAAGTTTACGGGCCCGTCAGGCCATCGATTTTAACGGTTGAAGCGCCAGGTGCGGTAGTAACGTATGGTGGCGTGTTTGGAGTGAATTTCATGTTGCCGATGTATCAGACGGAGGGAGCACTGGATGTGATATTGGTGGCACCGTCGTTCACGACACACTCATTGGGAATGAATCAACGTGTGGTTGTTTTGGAAATGGCGGGAGTGTTTAGTGTTGGTTCGTTTGCGTATAGGGTGACGGTTGTTGGGCCACCGACCAGTTGTGTTGCGCCACCTGGATATTATATGTTGTTTGTTGTGCACTTTGGTGTTCCGAGTCATAGCGTTTGGGTCAAAGTCCAGTGAGTTTAGCTTGTAGCTTGATTTTGCGTGTCGAGATATGTAACAGCTAGGAACGACAGCGTTTCTCAGTTCTGAAGGAGCTTCTGGTGATTTCTGCAGTGTAAATGAATCTTTTTCTGTAGTTAAATTCTCATTTCTGAGCTTCTACTGTTTCGGACTTCTGTGAATGATAAACGAGAACCATGTTTTGTATACAGAATGTGATGTGAGCCTGATCAAGTTGTGCACCTTGCCAGTGATCAAGTTGTTAATTAAATGTGACATCAACTTGAGAAACTGAAAGCTTCCTTAAGGTAGGATGTTCCACATGGAAGTCGAAACAAAAAACAGAAGCGTTTATTAGCAAAAAACACCCGTAAAATATGAGTTTTTGAATTCGCCACCCGTAAAATACGATATTAGTCAAAACCACCCATAAAAATATTTT
>JAWWMW010001348.1:33955-45189 GCA_035048345.1 Echeveria elegans
ATGTGAGTGATAGAATAATGTAAAAGTAGGAAAATGAATAGTAATAAAGTAAGAAAGATAGTGTATTGAGAGAGAGAAAAGATGAAAAATAATTACTATAAAAGGAAACATGAAGAACATAAGGGGACGTCCAAAAAAGAAAACAGAAAGAACAAAAGACAATAGAGAGTATTTGCTTTCTTACTTTGTTGTCTGCATGTCGGTGGCTGGCCTCCAATATTGGCACTAAAAGACCTTCTTTCAAAAGAAGAAGATCATCTGAGCCATCACCATTTGGATATGATACATTTTTTTTATACTCATCTTGCGGACCAGCTACTTATTTTGAGGGGAAAAAAATCAGAGTATTGATATGGATGAAAATCAACGTCCCTGTTGATAGAAAACAATGGTGCTGACTGCTGAAGAGCAACGGGAATGTGACTCGGAATTTGATGCTTGTTCACGTGCTGGTACGAGTACGATACAGGGCTTTGTCGAACTTCTGTCTTGCATTGATAGTACGACCCGACCCACTTTTATTTCGGCCCAATAGATCCCATATTAGAATGCATATAGATGAAACCTAAGAAGCACCTCCAATGTCAGCACTTCTGTCCTCGCTAATCTCACATCAAACCCCACGCAAGAAAATGACTGCTTATGAATAAGTCCATTCTTAAACGATGATTACAAGAATGAAACAACATTAACCCTTACGTCCTCAACCTTGTCTTCTATTCCGAACATTGCATGTATAAATAGTGACACTAGAAAACATCCTTAATTCCCATGTCCTTGCAAAGTATTATATGCAAGCAACTTAGGGCTATTGTCTTTAAACTATTTATCTTGTAAAGCATTGCATTTTGTCATTGCCATTTTAGCAATGACAATATCAAGGTTCCCAAGTGTGGACAAATGTGCGTCAATAGGCCGTGAAAAGCACTCCGTGGTGGCTGATTTAGACGGCACGCTCCTTCGTGGTCGTAGCTCGTTTCCATACTTTGCACTAGTAGCCTTTGAGGCTGGTGGCGTTTTGCGTCTTCTTTTCCTTCTCTTGGCATCCCCATTGGCAGGATTTTTGTACTATTTCGTGTCCGAGTCAGCTGGGATTCAGGTATTGATCTTTGCCACCTTTGTCGGTATGAAAGTGGCTGACATAGAATCGGTTGCTCGAGCGGTCCTGCCCAAGTTCTATTCGGCTGACCTCCATCCTGAGTCGTGGCGGGTGTTCTCCTCTTGTGGGAATCGATGTGTGCTGACTGCTAATCCAAGGATCATGGTTGAGGCCTTCTTGAAAGACTTCTTAGGGGCGGACTCTGTGTTGGGGACCGAGATCGGTACTTACAAGGGCAGGGCCACTGGCTTCGTCATTCGGCCTGGTGTGCTTGTTGGAAAGAATAAGGCTGATGCCTTGAAGAAGTCTTACGGAGATATCAAGCCTGATATCGGTCTCGGTGATCGTCACACTGATCATCCTTTCATGGACTTGTGCAAGGTTCACTTCCTGATTTGATTATTATAACTGAATTTCTATATAATGTATGCAAGAAATTTGATTATTATAACTGACTTTCTATGTAATTTTAAGGAAAGTTACATTGTGCCACCGTGCACGGCGGACATTAAGGCAGTAACAACCGAGAAGCTACCAAAGCCTATCGTCTTCCACGACGGTCGCCTAGTGCAAAAACCCTCACCGCTAATGGCACTTTTCATCATCTTATGGATTCCAATAGGCTTCCCCTTAGCCTGCATCCGTATTGCTGCCGGTGCACTACTCCCAATGTCATTAGTCTACTACGCTTTCGCTGCACTCGGTGTTCGTGTGATCATCAAAGGCACACCACCACCACCTCCAAAAAAATCCACAGGAAACACAGGCAACCTCTTCATCTGCTCCCACCGCACTCTCCTCGACCCAATCTTCCTCTCCACTGCGCTTGGTCGCCCTATCCCTGCGGTCACTTACTCCGTCTCCCGCCTCTCAGAAATCATATCTCCAATCAAAACTGTCCGCCTCAACCGCGACCGTGCCTTAGACGCTGCTATGATCAAGAAACTTCTAGAAACAGATGACCTCGTACTTTGTCCAGAAGGCACTACTTGTCGCGAGCCTTTCTTACTCCGATTCTCATCCCTATTCGCTGAGCTGACAGATGAGCTGGTCCCCGTGGCGATGGTGAACAGAATGAGCATGTTTCATGGAACAACTGCCAGAGGTTGGAAGGGTATGGATCCATTTTACTTCTTTATGAATCCTAGTCCAGCGTACGAAGTAACATTCCTTAACAAGCTTCCAGCTGAACTGACCTGTGGAGCTGGGGGGAAGTCTAGCCATGAAGTGGCAAATTATATACAGAGAGTCATCGCCGCCACCCTGGCATATGAGTGCACTGGGTTTACGAGAAAGGATAAGTACAGAGCACTGGCCGGAAATGATGGAGTGGTCGCTGAGAAAACTCAGGCTAAGGTTAAAAATGTCATGGGCTGTTGAGGCTGGTGGCTGTGCCCTGTTTTCCCATTTGCAAAATTGTAATATATGCTCTGTTTTCATTTACAGGGGTATTTCACAGAAAGATGATATAATAATCTGGAACCTAGCTCACCAAAAATCATATATATATATATATATATATATATAGGTAGGTAGTGTAATACAGAGGTGCATAATATCATTTTAATAAATAATAATGTGAAATTCTGGTAGTATTTTGGATGTTTGTAATTTTAGGCTCCGTTTGATTGCGGAAAAAAGTGAGGAAAAGAAAATTTAAAGAATATGATTTTCTCATGAGAAAGTTGTAAGGAAAATTTGATCTCATTTTGCCTATTTTTTTTCATTTTTTTCCTTACAACCAAACACATATTTCATTTTCACTCAAAATTTTTCTTTAATTATTCATTTCCTCTTCTTTCTCCCCGCAACCAAACAAGGTCTAAAGTAATATAGTCTTATCCGATATTTCTCGGTTTAGGTTTAGTAAATCTAAATTACACACATTTTTGATTTTTCTACTGTTTTGATAAAAAGTTCTTTACATATTAATAACAACATTCATTGCCGTTGGAAAAAGAAATAAATACAACAAAAAATAAATATGAAATTAACAGATGGAATACAGAAAAAATTTAAAACACCAATCCATTGAAATAATCGCTACAGAGCACACAACCAAATCTCTCTCTATTAAGGCGATCCCTTACGGAATTAATGTTACTGATTATCTGTCCGGCCATTAGTCCCGTGTTCTTTCTTGTTTTCCCTTTTTAATGGGTATTTCTATCGGGAAAAAAACTATTTAATGCTTTGAATTTCCATTGCAAGATTCAATTTTTAATCCTAAAGAAAACCCGTACCTCAAACCGAAAAACAGAGTCTGAACATCCGACTCCGGCCAGCCTCCATCCACTGTCTCTGCTTCACACACACACTCTCTTCTCCAATCGTTTAACAAAAAGGTGTGTTCTTTGCATTTGAACGTGGTTGATGGATTGCGTTCCGATTCAGTTTTGTGTTAAATGCTATGTTTTCTGCACTTGTTGTGATGAGGAGAGATCGAATAAGTGTTTGTGATCTGATTAAAGTTTAAATCTTTAGGATAAGGAGCGAGTGAAAGTGGAATTTTTTGAATTATATTTTCTAGGTTGCATTTTTCTCAGCATTCCCATTTACGGAGTTGTGTAAAGTTTCCACCTTTGAGGGTATCTTACCTTGAAAAAAAGAGGGTTCGCTTCAGATTGGGATATTTACTTTGTAAGGTATTGATTTCTGAAACCCTAAGTTTAGCCTGTGTTGATATTTTTGGTTTGTTTAGAAATTTGATTTTTGTGATTTCTTTAAAAAAAAATTAACATTTCTTTTTTGGTTGATTTAGGTTTTTATATGCACTTTTTGATTGATTTTTTGTGCATTTTGCAACTTTTGATAAAGATTGAATTTTTATGGTAGTGAGATCGGAATCCTGGCTAAATTTGGAATCATACATGTTTGCTTAAATACTTGGATATGCATGTTTAAAAAGTTGAGATGGATTGGTGATAGGAGGAAAAAAGAGATTGAATCTGTTGGATTGGAAAGTTATATGCTTGCGTGAATTTCAAGCCTTGGCTTTGGTTTTGGCTTGTAGAGTTGATGATGGGGAAGAAGAGATATTTGTAACAAAATGAGGGAATGTGTGAATGCATGATATGATCCGATTATGATTTATGCATGAAGATAATAAGGTGGACTTGTGAGCTAACTGTCCTGGTCTCATGTTTCCTTGTGCTGGCATCTCCAAGTCGATTTTGGAATTAAAGTTGTGGACTTCCTTTGCCTACATAGGATGTGGAGAAACTATGAATGAATTACCGTTGCTAGATATATATTTTGTTTGGTATTGATGTATGTTTATGGTCTCCTGTGATCGGTGTATGTGAACTTTGTGTTTTCATGCATCCACATTAATATATGTTGCTTCGCAGTAATTGAGTCGTTCGTTGAAAAGTCAAGTTTTTGTTCTATTTTTGCATAATAACAGTTCACTCTCTATCGGAGTGGTATGTGACTGATTGTTGATTAACTGCATTGGTTTACTCAGGTGATCAAATTGTCACTCCATTGCTGCTCTCTCCTTCAAGGCGTGAGCAGAGAATGCAGACCGTCGAGGATGGAAACACAAACCAAGGGGTTCGGCCATCTACATATGGATCGTGGTTTAGACAATTTTGGAATGGGGCTAATCCTATGATGGCAAGATACATGTATGGTTTATTTTTTGCTGGTATAAATTTGTTTGGGTGGGCTATCCGTGACTATGGCCGTAGGGTCCTAAAGGGTATTAAATGTAAGTATCCATTCCATGCATTTATTTCTTCCTAGTTTCTACATTGTTTGGTTTGTTACTTTGTTTATTGATATGGTTTGTAATACTAGTCACGGGATTTCACCAATGCAAAGATGGGAAAGATTGTATAGGAGCTCAAGGTGTTTTGCGAGTGAGCTTAGGGTGTTTCGTATCCTTCAAATTTTTGTCCGCAAGAAAAATTATAGACCTTTACCAACCTAACTGCACAATTACATGTTCATTCGCCCTTTTTTCCTCCTTTGGTAAGTTTTTGAGTGGCCTTAACCACTTGTAGATATTCTATTTCCTTATGTACGTGACGACTGTTGGAACAAGCAAGTTGAATGGCACTAGGGATAAGTGGCATTCGGGATGGTGGTCTGTAAAGATAGTGCTGTGGATGGCTTTGACTATCCTTTGCTTCTTAATCCCGTCAATTTTTATTGACATATACGGTTAGTGTAGCTACTGAAAACTACTTCAAGGAATGTGAATTTTGCTTTGAATTAGTATTTCGGATTCTGGTGCCTTTTTATCAACTTTTTATGCGAGCAGGAGAGATTGCACGTTTCGGCGCAGGGTAAATTTTTTCAGTCTTAAGCTTCTCTGCTATCTAATTTTGGTGTTATCTTTTTCAAGACTCATGTGACCGTTCATTTTTTTCCCATAGGGCTTTTCTTATAGTTCAGCTAATTAGCATTGTGAGTTTCATCAAATGGATCAACGATCTTTTCCTATCGGAAAAATACGCTGAGAGATGGTAGGTTCTGAAGTCAAATGTGACATAAGAAATAACAAATGAGCTTCTCCCGAATTGTCATAACATTTCTGACTGTCACTTTCCTGTTGTAGGCATATGTATGTGACGGTAGTTGCAACTGCTTCTTACATCATTTGCATTGTGGGGATCGTTATGATGTTCCTTTGGTACGCACCTGCCACAACTTGCCTGCTTAACATTTTCTTTATAACATGGACCTTAGTGCTTCTCCAACTCGTAACCAGTGTATCTATACACCCAAAGGTTTGACAACTCAGACTCAGTCGTAGTGCCACTGGTCTATTGATTTTTTGGATAGGAACTCAAATTTGTTCCTTCTCTTTCCGATCAGATAAATGCTGGATTCCTTGCTCCAGGGCTTTTGGGGCTTTACATTGTATTCAACTGTTGGTGTGCCATTAGAAGGTCCAAGAATATTTCAATTCATGTACAAATTTTCATAACTTTTTTGTAAAACTTATTTTACATGACAGTTTGTTATTCGATGTATCTTCAGTGAACCCCCAGAGGCCAGAAGACACATGTTACGAGTCTTCATACTCAAGACAAGCAGATTGGCTGGCCATCATTGTACGGTCCCATCTCACTTCACGAGTTGTGATGTTTAGAGTATTCTCGTAAAGCTGATAACAGCAGTTTTCTTTTATTGCAGAGCTTTGTTGTTGCGGTACTTACAATAATCATCGCGACGTTTTCAACAGGAATAGACTCGAAAAGCTTCCAGGTTCATTTTCTCATTGACTTTCACCGGAAAAAATAGAAACTTCATTGCGAGGCTTCTGTAATTAACTGATCATTTTTGCAGTTCAAGAAGCATGCGGTTCACCCCAAAGAAGAGGATAGAACCAATCCTGTGCCTTACGGTTATGGCTTTTTCCATTTTGTTTTCGCCACAGGAGCTATGTACTTTGCAATGCTGCTGATTGGTTGGAACACTCGGCATCACATGCAAAAGTGTGTTTAGAGTTCAAACCCAAATCCCTGTCTTTAACAACCTCCGTTGAAAACCCCTTCCCTCAGGGGACGAAGATAGTAAAATTCGGGTTTGTGGGCTTTTTGCAGGTGGACGATTGATGTGGGTTGGACCAGCACATGGGTACGAATAGTTAACGAATGGTCTGCAGTCTGCGTTTTCGGTAAGTTAAAACTTGTCAATGTCATTTCTCTTTTTATTTTGGATTGCATCGTCATTCTTTAGTTATCACTGATCTGAATGCAAAAAAATGTCAATGTCAAAAAAGACCGCAACATGTTTGTGTTTATTCCTTGCAAGTCTCGTACATACCTGTAATTTTCATGGTTGTGTCCCAAGACATCCGTTGCCGTACTCCGTTACATTCTTACTCTTTTCACTTGTGACATTAATTGTTATTAGCTCAGTAACTAAAACTGTGCGCGTTAACGGTCAAATAATTTCATTTGCAGTTTGGATGATGGTTGCTCCAATAGTTTTCAAGGCCAGGGGTATGGAAGAATCTGCTTGAAAAAAGTATATAATCAGTCATTGACGACCCCTCAATTCTTGTTCCGCATCTGCCGATTGTAGCATAGTTTGGTTCTCCCGAAAAGGAACAACTACAGCAATAGATCAGCAAAGTTTCCGGGATCAGTGTACAGTATATAACTATATACGGCTGATTCTCCGCGAACTGCAAACTTCAGCAGGTTAGTAACCTTTTAGATCGATCAGTAATGAGTATCTTATTTTCCGCGGTAGTATTTTTTACCTCTTGTGAATAATATTTCCCTGTATCCCGTCCAAGCTGCAAATCTAGCAATAAGTACCATTTCTAACGATTCCTTAAATAATGTTCATCTTCTTACCCTTGTATGAAAAAAATGTAGAAGGGAAGAAAGAAAAATATTTGGTCTGATTAGTTGTGGAGAATTCTAATACATATGGCCATAAAGACATAACAGTACAAAATATATAACATACTGTTTGACTGTACTTTTTTTTTGTTTGAGTTTAGAATACATTTGTTCTTTGACTGTTAGTTAAAAAAATATTTTATCAAAAGGAAAACAAAACATACAACACCACGAGTGAAACTTAGGCTGAAAGTTGAGGTTTGAAAATTGAAACCTTTGGGGTATGGAGAGGTTACTAGGCACTTTAGCTTACTTTTAGGGTTATTTCTTGTGGATTTTCCGACTCACAAAGGGACAATTGGGTGCTTTTTGCTTTGTTGTGATCCACTCTTTTTAATGGAAGAGAATCACATGAGGTGTCTTAGCAATAACTCCTTCAGGTTTAAGGATAACTTATAACTGTTTTGTTTTAATATTTAAGTTCTTATACTTATGGCAGGAGTTTGAGCTAAGATGTAAGATAAGACACGTCAATATGAAGGACAAGGGATTAAATTTTTGCGTGGTTTTCCTTCGGTTCGGTTTTCTACTCTGTACAAGAATAAATTGATAGCATGTGATTCAGAGAGTTACATATATATATCTATTACTAGCTACGCTCCCGTCGTCCCGACGGAAATTTTTTTCGTATTTTCATTCGATTCTCCCTAAGTGCTAAATTTTTTTCGTATAATTTTTATTTTAATATTTATTTATTTTTAAATTTTATTTTATACAATTTTTGCTTATATTTTTTCCGTATCTCCACTTGATTACTTTTTTATTATTAATGTTCATTTTTTAATTTTTTTAATTTTTTGTATTATTTTATGCTATTTGAAGTTTTGGGCTTCAAGTATGTGCTTAGGAAGGTTAATGGGTAATGAATAGTATAATCATTTTATTTGTTTAATGAAGAGTAATTTTGTTATTTTCTGTTTGGTTTTACATCCTTCACCTTATTCTTTTTATAAGAATAGATATATATTTTTTAAAACTATTTCTTTTTTCGATTAACAGTATTTGACTGCTCGCTTATGCCGATCTGAATCTTAAAATAAGTTGTGCGGATGTGGAGTACAACATATGACCAACAATTAACTTCAAGTAAAATCAGAAAGTTCACCTTTAAAGCATTTCTAATTTTCTATTTTTTATTAGCAGTTGCCGTCAGTTGCCGTCAGAATTTTCGGAGAGAGAGTGAGGCAGGGTTTAGTTGGAATTGAACTTAATGTGACACATTTAGTTGGATCTGGATTGATTCTTTAGTTTTAGCAATGAAAATAATAGAAGTGGTAGCTAAATAGGTGGTGTTTTTTTAGTGAGGTAGCTTTTTATATATATAGATCATTCATCGGCTTTGAAAGTCGCTGTCGCTCCAACCATTACCTCTCCACATCTTCGATTATTTTGCTTCGTTAGTGGAGCCGGCCACCGCAATCGCTCCAACCTTTGGGGTTCCTTTTCACGATTTCTGGAAATTAAAATTGGCCACACGACACTCCATCTGTCTCTCTCATTCCTCCCTGCCATCAAATTCAGTCCCCAAATCCAATATTTGAGAATCTGTCTTTCTCTACTGCTCATCGCGATCGCATACAACCCGTATGACCAACCTTTGTTTCGTAATTCATACCCACCGCAAGAAATGGAGGTTGCCTCGTATACTCAGACCCCTCTTGTGAAATCTTGTTGGTGGTGGGCGATAGTGAACGCGAGATGACGTCGACGGAGCAAGGAGGAGGAAAATATTATTTTGGAAGGTTAATTTTCAAACTTTTGACACAAAAATTTGAAGCATTATATAAGGGTAAAAATATCTACTAAGTTTTTTTGATTTGCATGAAATTTGAAGGTGGGTTAATATTTTTAACGAGTGAAGGATAGTTTTTTTTTATAGAATGATATACAAATTTTTTATTTTTAAAATTTTCTCTAATGTTATTTTGCAGGAGACCTCCAGTAATGTGAAACCTTTTCATTTGTTTCACGAGTTACAGGTTTCCTTCGGCAAACTTTCAGAATTTCTACACATTTAGTCGGGATATGACCTGATTTTTTTACGGAGGTTGCACAATCGAGTATCTTTGTTTCTGAGTTTGACTGGATTCGCAATACCTTTTACAGGTGTCTCTGGAACAGCAGCCGGAACAAATTTTGTTTCTTCTCCAGTTTCTTGTCCTTCTGACCCTAGACCAGGATGTCCTATACTGCATAACCTCTGAGCAGCAAGAACCTTACCCAGGTCTCTTGATCATGTACTCATCATACACGTAAACTTCTTTTCTTTAGCTCGCTCATACTTGGTTACTTTGTGACCATCAACTTCTTACTTCAGCTGCTCCTCAAGCTGAGTTATTTTCTTTTCCAATCATGTAACATTCTCATTTAGCATTTGGTTCTGTACTTTTAAATTATAGGTTTATCTAAAGAGGTTAAGTTACATTTTAGAATCCTTTTCCATTGCTCAAATCATTCATCATATTTCTCAGTTATAGCTTCGTTTGTAGGTTCTTCATCTGAGTCAGAATCACTAGTTGCAACTTCAGTCTTTTCTTCAGCAATGGATGTAATAGCCATTAACCCATTTCTTCACCATTCGATTGATCAAAATCTGACTCAGAGGATTTGACTGCCACAACATTTTTCTGTTTCTGAGAGCAGTAGGACATTCACTCTGAAAGTGACCGTAACCTTGACATTCACATGACACTAAAGTTTGTCAAAAAAGTTTTCCGGGTTATTCTTCTCAAAATTTTCTTTCTATTGTGCCTTATTCTGATAATTTTGGTGGCTTGAACGACCTGACTAGAAGTTGTCTTTACGCGTATCTCCTCGATTTCTAGACTATCTTTTGACAAACTTCGCTAACTTTCTTACCATAATTCCAATATCTTCAAGATCATCATCTTCAAGATTTTCTTCTTATTTTTTAACCAAATATTCAAACATCCGCAGCTCTCCCATTAGTTCATCAAGACTGAGTTTGGACAGATCATTAGAATTTGTGATTGAGCAAGTTTTCATGTTGTAGCTTGCTGGTAAAGATCTAAAGGTTTTCTTTACAAGGACTTCAACACGCATAACTTGTCCTAAGGCGGCAGCTTCATTAGATACGTCCATAAGTCAAGCTGTAAAGTCAGCTACAGATTCTTGATCTCTCATTCGCAATTGCTCAAAATGTGTAGTGATCATCTTTAGTCTGTTTTCTTGGGCTTTGGATGTTCAGAATTTCCCAAGCTTTCTTAACAGATTTGCAGTTTCTGATGAATTTGAAATTCTTCTCATTCATAGTAGCAAACAGGCTGTTGATTGCCCGTGTATTAAAAGATGCACATACTTTTTCATCCTTCATCTATAATGATTTTTTCTTGAGCTTCAGCTTTCCTTCTATGTTTACTGTAACAAGAGGTTCCCATCCATCTTCAACAACGTCCCAAGCTTCTTGTCCAATTGACCTTATGAACGCCCCCATTCTGGATTTCCATTATACAAATTTTGTGTTTGTGTCTAGCAGGGGTGGTCTCGAGATACTTCCTCCTTCTTGCATAGACATCATTAAGTGATGATTGTTACTCTATCTAGTCGAGTAGTGGATCCGATACCGATTAATATTATGTTGGTGTCACAGAATATGATTCCCAGGTGCATTTATAGCGCTAGCTGTAACTTGAGCTATAATAGATGTTTCAGATACTATAAACATAAACAACTCAAGAATTTAACCCACTTTGGCAATCAGCCTTGTGGTGAGCCTAACTCGGTAGTGTTCTCTTATTGATTTCTAGAAC
>JAWWMW010001348.1:45289-64198 GCA_035048345.1 Echeveria elegans
TGTTTGAGATAGATTTTATGTACTAGATATTATTATGTCATGTACGAATAATTGTACCCGTGTAACCTTTATCAAAATATATATATATATATATGAAGTGCATTTCCTACACCATTTCAACACAAGCCAAAAGGTAGAGTGATTCTTCCCTTGTGCAGTTGTGCCGGGTTTTTCCGCTCGTGTTCCTTCCATGTTTTCAATCTGCTACTCTCTATATGCTTTATATCTACGTTGTACATCTAACCTTAGAAAACACGTCCATAATAAGGGTTGTTCTTTTGACATGAACTGAAACTGAACTGAATATAAAATTTAAAATTAATTAATTAATTACATTTACATATTATTTTTTATTTTAAAAAATAGTTTTGACAATAGTGAATACGTATTATGCTTGTCTCATAGTTTCAAGTCTTGTTACACTTTTAAAATAATTTTAAAAATAGTAAATATTTATCTACTAAACTAAAATTAAATTAATGTCAAAAGAATAGAACCTAAGTCTGAAAAATCTTAAATTAAACAAGTTACGACAATTCTGATGCATTCCCTAATCGTCAAATTTCCTAAAATCTGTAAATCAGAAAGAAAAAAAATTGAACAACTTTGTTAAATTTGCACTTTTTTTAGAAATTTGTAAGGAAGAAAAAAATAATAAAGAATGCGTACTTTTGATGTTGTGATGAAATCGACGCAGTGTAAAGTAGGGCGGAGAGAGTGAAGGCACGGCAAGCAAGCGGTCTGGGTCAGCGTCATCCAGTCCAGCAACATTCATCTTCATCTTCATCTTCATCTTCAAGGTTCGGATTTAGGGTCAGCTTTGTCTGTTAAATTCTTCTCCTTTCATTTTACTGATCCGATTCCACTCCCTGAATTTCTCTCTTCCTAAATTAACACTCTTTTACTGATTTCGCCTACATGCACACACCTCTACTCTTCGCTCGACTCGCTCGTCTAGTCTTTATCTACTGTCTTGTTTATACAACAATTTAGGCTTACCGTTTAGATGAAAAAAGATCCTAATTTACTATTTTTATTTATTTATTTTGGCCTTTGCAGCAGGTTGGATGCTTATGATATGGCGTCTATCTGCAGCATTGATGAAGACAATGATTATGAAAATGATCTTAGAAGCCTCCGCCACCAAGCTGCTCTTATTAATACTGAGAAACCAGTTGAGGATGCAGATGATGAAAGAAGCATTAGGCGTTTGCGTCGTCATTCGGCTAAACCCGAATATCTGCAAAGGTCTCGCAATCGGAAAGGAAAGAAGCGACAAACAGATGATAATTACGCATTCTTTTTGAATTTCTATGATGAAGGTTCCCCTGTAGATGATACTGATTATGATCCACAGTATCACAAGTTTTTGAGTTTCCTGAAGCCTTTAGAGGTTTCATATGCGCTAGATCTTGTCAAGGGGGATAGGACTTCTGACCTGATCACTTATGAAGATGTGAATGAGACATCGGATCAGCCGGCGCATAAAGCTAACCCGAATGCGGCTGGTCAAGAAAACAATGGTGGAATGTTGCATCATGTTTCAGGAAATTATATGATGGATATTGGAGAAACAAATTGTTTCAAGTCCACTGATAAACCATCTGAAACTCTTGGGAGATCAGTGAGGGAAGATAAGATGGGAGCAGAAAATGCGGGACATCCTCCTCATGAGGAAAGTTTGATTGTTGGGTCAGAATCCACGTCATTAAAATCGGTGGTAACTGACTCGCAAATGCGTTTCGTTGATGTCAGTTATCAGTTCTACCTGTCTGACAAGTTCAATCTGAAGGTTGGAGAAAAGCTGAGCTGTCCTGAGGATCTAAAGAAATGCGATATACGGCCTGTGGTCGAAAATACTATTAAAGAAACACTAAGAAATCGTAAATTGACTGCAGAAACACCAAGAAAGCGTAAATTGGGCTCAAAAATTTGTTCAGGGATTATTTTTGATGGTAACGAGGGGAAGAAACCTAGACTTTCCCAGACCTCTGGAAAAGGTGTCAACACGGCCATGGATGCCAAGCATATTCAAGATGCCAATGCGGACCCAAAGTCTAGAATGGCCAACCACTTGAGGCAAAATATGGGGAGCAAAAATGAGAGTAAAAGAAGCCATCGTCAGAAATTTGGAACCAGTACGCAAGAGAAATTTCCAGATAATGTTACTCAAAAAGATGCAGGCCACCGAAATGACAAACAGAGTAAAAGACATAGGGTTGCTGAAGATAACTATAAGAGTGGCAGAAGGTCAGTGGCTCCCAAAGTTGATCAAGAAGACAATGGTACTGCAGTTCCGCTGAGGGTAACTGCACCTGATAAACTTGGAAAAAATCATAGGCTTTCTGGGTATTTGAAACAGGCCACAGAAAGGAAATTGGTTGATAGAGTAGCTATAGATGCCACAGGCCTATATGCATTGCATGGCGTTCAATCTTCTGGAAAGAAACCTGGTCCAGAGAATAATAACCAGCCTGGATCTGAATTAAAATTTGACCGACCGATAAGTAATAGTTATAAAACTTTTTTGAGTGCCCTGAGGGTTAAAGATAGCCATCTAGAATTCCATTCTGAAGAAGGCAAAGTGGTTACTTATGACAAGGATCTGAAAGGAAGTTCTACTGATTCGGAATCTGATTCGGATTCGGTAATAATTACTGGCTCCCGTATAAATGGCATTCATCACAAATATTGCTCTTCTGTGCCTAGAAAATCCACTTTCCAGGTTCATATCTCTTCCGTTTAATTTCTCCATTTAACTGACTGCAAATTGTATATTATTCTTATCACCTTAATTTTGTTATATTGATAACAAGCTATTTACTACAGGACTTGGATAAAAGTAGAACTAGTAAGGATTCGCCCTTTAGGAAGAAACTTATGAACATTCTTCGTAAGCCATATGACCGAGAACAATATGAATCGCTCATGGAGATAGCCAAAAAAAGTAGACCCTTGGAAGGCTATAGAGACCTTCGCAGGGGACGCAATGGAACATATAAAAAGAAAAGTCTCGGGAAATCATATCTAGATCATCACAAAGGTAAGTTAGGGATGACTATTTTTTCCTTCCAAGTCGATCAGTGTAACAACATGTTTATGCAGTGAACAATTTTACTGAATATTTCCTTCAGACATGTAGAATATTTACTATCGTTTTTATCCAGTATATTATGACGTGCAAGCACATATGAAGTTAAACAAGTGAAAGTGAACAAGTTGTAATAGTTGATCATTTACATTTTTGAACTTATTTTCTCTTGCATTTTAATTGTTATGGATGGATCTGTAAATTTATTTTTGCTAGTGGTTGTATGATGACTCGAAGTGGCCATTGTGCAGATGCTGCAGAGGCTATCAAGCAATGTAAAGGAGACCACCAAAAAATTTTGATTATCTTACGGGGATTTATCTATTGGCTTCAGGTAAGTTGAGGTTGACTGCTGAATGCAATGTTCTTGTTCACGTGGCAATGTTATGATAGGAGGTAGCTAGCTTCTTCAAGCACCATCTCACAACTAAATTTATTTCAGATAATTTGAACAACTTCTTCAAGAGTGCATATCTGTTCTCACCAAATGCTGAAATATTCTATCATATAGTTTTAGGAAGTCTTCATCTGCACAGGAACACGAGGAAAGCTCATTATAATCTTTTCAAATGCTGGTTTTGTAGAAATGGTATTAATTTTTCTGCTAGGTCAAAGGTTTTGTGTACAGCAATTTGCTATAATTTAACAGAATATGTGTGCAGTATATGATTTCAGACAGAATTTTGTCCTTGTGGTTGAAAAATCTGTAACTGAATTGTCTGGTACACATCAGATTCAGGTCTGCTGATTTTAAAATTTGTTATTTCGAAGGCCTCACTTCTTCTGTTTCTGATACATTGTTGGTGTTATAATATGGCAGCATATAGCTGATGTGAACCAATTCAAACCATGGATGGATAAAGAGTGTTTGGAGGTTCAACCACAGAAGTGAAGCCTTCAAAAAGGCATAAAATACGAAGCATACTAGTATGATGCTTTTGCTTACGGATCTTTCTGATTGTTTTTACCGTTTTCGTATTATACCCATTTATGTGCTATGTAAAATGGAGGTATGTGCTGCACTTGGGGGTTGTTATGAGTGAAAATGGTGTTTTGTGCTACATGATTTATGGATAGAAATTATTGTGATCTAGCATATGAATCGTAGGAGTAAAGTTCCTTTGAGACCGTATTTGTACTAAATGCACAATCATAAGTTTGCATTTAGTGTATGGATCCACTCTTATCTTCAGGTGGTTTCCTCCAACACACTATGTTTTGAGTTTCTGTAAATCACCATTTTCTTTTCGCTGTTCATCTAAAACCACTTTTTTTCTTAATTTTTCCGTCCAATTTGACCGTGCGTGACACAAATGATTAGCTAGGCATGTCACATGTGGTGTAAACGGGCCGTTAAATAGACGGAAAAGTGAAATATGTGGTTCTGAGTGAACAACGTAAAGACGGAGTGGTTTGCCGGAAAGTCCAAACATAGAGTGTGTCGGTGGAACCACCTAAAGATAAGAGTGCTTTCTCGTAATTATCCATACACTAAATGCAAAGTTGTGATTGTGCATCTAATAGAGGCGGTTTTCTATAATTAGCCCTTTCGTGTATTTTTTTTCATTCATTGATTGATACGTGGTACAAAAATACCAGAACCGAAATCTAGTACATGAGAAACTGTTGAACGCACAGGTCATACGGCACCACCACTAAATCACTAATGTTTTCGCATTCGTGACTATCAACCAATACTAAACCACCGCCATAAAAGACGGCCGCCTAGAAAATTAAGACAACTAAACAACCACCAACCACACTTAGTGTGGAGAAAGCAACCCCACACAGGGGGAAATCAGACACTAGTAGATTCAATCTACGGTGAAATTTATTCACTTCCTCAAGGGAAGAAAACCCAAAAAAAAAACTAGAAAAAAAAAACTAAAAACAACCAACACTCCAACCACATCAAACCGCCAATTCATCAATCATCCGACCGTAAATCGGAAGCACCAAATAAGAAACGACCCATTGAAACGGGACATGAGCCTCCATGGATTCATCGGCCAAACCACCATGCATACTAGGCACAAGCCGACCGAGCACCGCAGAGCCAAACGGAGGTCCATAGCCACACCATACACCAAGCCAAACCCACCCCGAACCGTGCAATCGGACCAAAGACAGATCAGGCAGTGAAGATCAGATCCACCAAACCCAAATCTGGAGCACCACCATGACCATCGTTCACCACAATTCGAAAAAACAGCCTCCGATCCGGCAAGATCCGAGGTCCTAGCCACCATGCATGTGGAGATCAGTCACCACAAGCCAAGATCCGAGACCATAGCTAGCAGAGCAAAGCCGAAATCACACAAGTGAGAATGGGTAAAGAAGCCATGAACCGGAAGTTAAACTCGGCGGAAACTCAATCAACCGCCGACGAGAAGGATGGAGAGGAAGTGATTTATTCTAAAACAGAAAAAGAAAAGGGGTGAAGGATAGAGAGCAACCGCCTCCGTGGAGGAGGAGCTCTCCACCCCGAGAAGCTTTGAGGAAAGGTGGAAGAAGCTGTGGTGGTGTTTTAGAAAGAAGTCAGAGATTAAAAAAAGGAATGGGAGAGAGTAGTCCCCAAAAGTCAAAAGACTTTACTTTCCTTATTGTTACGGTTTAGGACTTTTTTTTTTATCATTTGTTATTGTCTTTTCCGAATTATAAGAATTACATAACTTTTCAAATGCTCAGTTTACTTTTTCATTTTGACATTGTTTCTCATAATGTTAGCAACTTTTCCACACGGTAATAAAATGACAGGGTGAATTGCGGACGTTTTGCAGAAAACTCAAATTATAACATCAAAAACTCGTAGTGTAATTTGTTATGTTAGCACAAAAAATACCTTACCCTTATGGATAATTAATATGCTACAACAAAACCATACAGCAATTTCGTCTCAAAACCTGAAGACGAGGAAGTAAGGAACAACATATTTTCAAGAAAAATTTTATGACTAAACGATCCTTTTGCACTATCCAACATGGTTTTTTGGTGTCTTGGTGAATAACTCAAATCAAAAACAACAAAAAAAACATGCAAAAAAAAACACCTAAAGCCGAAATGGATGAGATTGATCAAGAAGATGGTTGGTGAAAATAGGTAATGCCTAATTGAATGAGAGTAAGTTACAATGAACATTTCTCGAAAATCAATTTATCAATGGAGATACAGTTAACCCCCTCTATACTATCCCAAAATGTTTGGGCAAAAAGGGTAGGTGTTATATAAAAAAGGTAGACGCTGTTATAACGAGAATTTTTATAAGATAAATTTGAAACGGTAATGGTTCATGATGACTGTTATAACGACAAATCTGTTATAAGAGGCGCTGTTATAGATGGGCTGACTGTATTTGAATCCGGTTTCTTGTAAATCAGTGCTCCTATAAAAGGACAGCATCTTTTGATCAAACTAGTTTCATTTATCAGATAATAAACAAGACTTGTTCCATTTGTTCTCTTGAAACGAAGATGTGTCAGTTCCCGGCGACAAAGACTGAGGTCTCTTGTAGGCCTGTTAAGGCCAAAACCGAAAACTCTGAGACGCCAGTTCTCAACCTTGATAGGTAAATACATTCAGTTTCCGATTTCTTAGTCCCTACAAAAATATTCTAACATGTCTACAAGAAAATTTAGTTCATTTTTTTTTGGGTGTGTGTATGCAGGGGTGATCCAATAATGTATGCTCAGTACTGGGAAAACGTGCATAGCGACAAAGCGTTGACGATCTCAATGAGCCACGGTTTGAGTTATTTCAGTGCCATGGACTTGTGCTGGTTCCTGGAGCCAGAGTTGAAAGAAGCAATCAAGAGATTGCATTCTGTTGTAGGAAATGCTAATACTGAAGATAAGTTCATTGTAGTTGGAACTGGCTCGACTCACTTGATCCAGGCCGTGATGTATGCTCTTTCAGATCCATCAGCTGATAAGCCGGTTAATGTTGTCAGTGCTGCACCTTTTTATTCTGTAAGTTTTCATATTTGGTTCATCCTTGTTTTAATTTTTGTTTCAAGAAAACAATGATTTTTTTTTTTTTTTCAAATTTGTGGTCTGACTTGTTCGGTTTTATTTTTGTTTATAGGGATATAGAGAAATTGCGGAACTAGTGCGTTCGAGGATGTACCAATGGGAAGGTGATGCAGCTCTGTATGACAAAGATGAGCCATTTATTGAGATGATCTGCAATCCAAACAATCCAGACGGATCAGTGCAGAGATCAGCTGTTCCGCAAGAATTATCAAGAAAAGGAAGGCTTGTGCATGACTTTGCGTACATGTGGCCGCATTACACGCCAATCGAAGCGCCTGCTGACGATGATATAATGCTCTTCACGTTATCCAAGTGCACTGGTCATGCTGGCTCTCGCATAGGGTAATACTTTACCTCCGTTTCGGGCTTTAAGTTCTTGTAAAAATTAGTGGAGTTTTTTTTTATGATACTTAAGTTTTTGATGTAGGTGGGCACTTGTGAAGGACAAGAGTGTAGCACAGAGAATGGTGACATTTATCGTCTTATCAACCATCGGTGTGTCTAAGGAAGCTCAGCTCAAGGCTGCAAAGATCATGGAAACAATTGCGGATAGCTTCGGACAGGAGAATGACTTCTTCAAATACAGTAAACTTCAAATGAAAGACAGATGGACAAGGCTGAAAAAGGTGGTTGATCAGAGTGACATATTCACCATCAAAGATTACCAGCCAAGCTACTGTAGTTACTTCCATGACACTGAAGAACCCACTCCTGGTAAATTTCAAGAACTTTTTCATACAAGATAAAAAATGCATACGATTTCTTGAAGTTTTTTTTCGGATGATGAGGACTAATGCAGTTTTTGTTGATATAATATGACAGCATTTGCATGGCTAAGTTCTGAGTACATTTCAGACTTATCTAAATTTTTGCAAGGGCATAAGATCCTTGTAAGAGGTGGAGCTGCATTCGGAGCAGAATGTAAGTATGTTAGAGTAAGCATGCTGGGCAAGGACGATGAATTCAACCAGTTTCTCCATAGACTTGCATCTATCAACCTGACCAATCTCCCCGAACCAGATCCTAGATGTATGGGTGCTTAAGCTATACTTATGAATGGAACAGACTCAGCCTAGTTTGTTTTCTTCCAAGATTATGAGTATACATTTCAATAAAACTTCACATTGTTCAAGCAAGAATGAGTATCTTGTAAACAAGTGATTCATCTGCTGACATTTTTCTATCAGAACTTGGTCGGTTTAGCGCTAAAAATGTGCTTTATAGGCTTATACCACAAATTCATACTAGCATGTAAAAACAGAAGTTTTCAGAAGTGAGTACAGGAAATGTGATCTTGATAACATACCGTGTTTTGGATCATCTGCCGTTAAACAGTCCACTGAAAACTTGGCTATTTCCCTCTAGCGACGCTTCTCATTCAACTGATGTTACCATGATTTGGGACAGCTGTACTACCACCTCTCCCATGTCAGGTCTTTCCACAGCTTCTTCACGTAAGCAACTTTCCGAGATTTCTGCCATCTGTGTCAAAATAAAATGTATAAAAGAATGTATGGTGTAAGAATTAGTTATAATTTTTAGAATATCGTACCCTGTAAACATCTTCCAAAGAGTATGCTCCTTTGAGATTTCCATCAATTTCAGCTTCTAGGGAAATCTCCTGATCTTCAGCTTCGAATATTTTCTTGATCAAAAAAATGAGAGAGGCTTTACTATAGTGTAATGTTGGGGATGAAAACAGTTGATAGATTTTTGCAAACTACTTGGTGGACTCACAACTGTAATAAGAGATTTCATTCTGGTGGGCTCTCGGTTATCTCTGACTAGTGCACGCCGGCCAGTTATGAGCTCAGCTAGCACAACTCCAAATGCAAATATATCGCTTTTGGACCGTTGGTTGTTATCTGTAGCTCCATAACGGATCTGAACCAGTACTTGAAGTCCATATCAGCAATTCGAGATATATGTAGCAAAAGTACATTTTATCAGGACTTTACACTGGAGGAAGGTACGACCCTGGTGTACCGACCAGGCGAGTTGCTAAAGTATCATCTTCATTTGCTCTACCAACGAGCTTTGCCAATCCAAAATCTGCAACCTGGTGGAAATACCATAAATACTGAAACTTTTTGGATAGCCATTTTAGTTAAGAAAGTTCCTGCATTTATTTTGTCCAGTTTAAAATGTACATTTCCCCTGAGTCGCTCGTCGAGAAAAACGTTACTAGTCTTTATATCTCGATGAACATATCTGGATTTTGTGTTCTTGCAGTCCATGAAAGAGGCCGGAAACCTGCTTCAACATTTCCCTTATAAGTTGACAAGTCCAATTATATTATTTCATGGATGTATCTCTTTTTGTTTAAGTATCTTTCCATAGGTTAAAATGTCAAAAATAAAAAAGCAAGCTAAATAATATCCGGAAGTAGTCTCAATAGTACAGTACCTTTCAGCAAGGGGTCATGAAGATGGTCACTGACTGATCCATTCTGAACATATTCGTAAACTAAGCAGATGTCATCGTCTCCACTGGCGCACCACAGAAGTTCCATCTTCAAGGCACATTTTCAATCAGGAATGGTATTTGGGTAAAACTCAAGCATGGTTAATAAACCTGACATGCTTACCACATTTCTGTGATGGGACCTTAAGCTTCGCAAAAAATTCCTTGCACTTGTTTGATCTCATTTTCTTTACAGCCACTTCCTGCATTTAGACATACAGTTACATGACCGGGTTTGATAAGAAATAAAAAGATGGACATGGACTGGAATATTAGTGCACCTTTTCTTTTAGTAGTCCTAAGTAAACACTTCCATATCTGGAGAGTGCAAAACGAGAGTATCAAAACAATTAGGCTCCGTTTGGTTGCGGGAAAAGAGTGAGGAAAAGAAAATTTAAAGAAAAATGATTTTCTCATGAGAAAGTTGTAAGGAAATTTGATTCATTTTGCCTATTTTTTTCATTTTTCCCTTACAACCAAACACACATTTCATTTTCACTCAAAATTTTTCTTAAAATTTTCATTTCCTCTTCTTTTTCTCTGCAATCAAACGGGACCTAACAGTAAAATAAAAAAGTTATCTGGGAATTTAGAATTGATGCATCTCACCAGTCAAGTGTTCAGCGTAATAGTGCTGAATCTGCATAGACTGTCTCCAAGTGCTGTCACTCAACGTCTTGGAAAGCATTCTGGGGTCTTCTTGATTATTCTGTTGGCGCCTTCGTTTGAAGAGTATCACAGTGAGGGCCATTAAAGAAACTAATGTGACAGCTGATAAAGTAACAAGTATTGTTCTACATCTGGGCTTCATTTCTGATGGCTGATGCAAGGCACAGTTACATAACATGTAGAATCAGAAAATCACGGAACAGATGGATCTCTGAACTATGCTGAAACTCATAGCCGTAGGCTTGAAATGCAAGTCGTTTGATTAATAATAGTGGAAATTCAGGCAGACAACAGAGCGGAAATATCTGACAGCGGAAATATGAATAAAGGTAGTCTATTGAGGCTGGCTCTGAAACGGAACTAAGTGACCGGTTCAATTTGGTTGATAATCGAACCGGATTAATTCGGTTCAGCGAGCGATTTCGATTTCAGCAAAATCGGAAGATGAATCGCTTCCATATGAATCAGGACTCATCGAAATTAGGGTTTCGGTTAGATTCCGACAATTCGATTGGATCTCCGATCAGGTAGCTCCTCCGATTATGAAACACGATCGATTTGTTGATGAGTAATACATGTGATGTTTGATTGTCGGACTGAATCAGAAATGGAAGCAGTAGAGCAGTTGAAGATTCAATTCGAGGAGTGGAGAAGTCAGTTTCAGCCATATTGTGATGAAGTGCATCGTTACTTTCAGCAAGTGCCTCCCGTTCAGCTTTACGTTGCGATTGCTGTTGTGGTCTTCACTGTGTTTCTGCTTCTCTTCAGTAAGTCCGAAATTTGTCTTCTTTTTTATTCCTTGTTATATGATAATCTTTTTGACATTCTCGGTTGAAATATAATGATTAGGTTCAACTTGTGTCTCATCTTTATTCTTTTGTTCGCAGCTCGGCTGTTTCGAAGATCCAAGTCTAACACCATTGTGTTAGCTGGGTTAAGTGGAAGTGGCAAAACTGTTATATTTTACCAAGTAAGATTTGAGTTGAGGATAGACGTACAAGATTCATATGGGATTGTTGTTTGGTATCATTGTATGTGAAGATAACTTCAGTCTTATACTTGTAAATCATGATTTATTTTGGTTACCGGATGGTCTCAATTGTGAGCATTAGTTTAAGTGTCGCTAGATTGTTTAGTAACCCTCCCGCTGGCTGAGGCATGCCCATAGTCCATGCTTGTGTTGTTTGACAATTGAAACTCGATTTTTTATACCAGCTTAGAGATGGGTCAGCTCATCAGGGAACTGTTACATCTATGGATCCTAATGAAGGAACATTTGTGCTGCATTCAGAAAGTGAAAAGGTATGGCGGCATTTCTTTGCGATTGATATGTGGGAAAGAAAGTGGTCTGAGTTGATGGGACATTTCGCACGAGTTATATTTTGGCACTCTTAGACCGCTCTTAGCTGTCATGCTGGCTTTGGTATTTATAACTAATGTTGCTATCTTTTGGAATTTTTCTGAGCTCAGATTAGGTGATTAAAGATTTTTATTGTCTTTTCTTTGACAGAAGGGTAAGATTAAACCTGTTCATGTTGTTGATGTTCCCGGGCACTCTCGTCTTCGACCCAAACTGGATGAATTCCTGCCGCAGGCAGCTGGTGTAGTCTTTTTGGTGGATGGTCTTGAGTTTCTTCCAAACTGTCGTGCCGCTTCCGAGTAAATGCATTCATTTTTGCTATCTAGGTCTAATTTTCTTGTAGGCATTTCACTTATTATTTTTATGGCACAAGGTATCTTTATGATATCCTAACAAAGTCCAGCCTGGTAAAGAAGAAAGTTCCTGTCTTTATTTTCTGCAACAAAATGGATAAAGCATCGGCACATTCGAAGGAATTCATCAGAAAGCAGTTGGAAAAAGAAATGTAAGTTATCCGCATTCCACGTGCAAACTAGTATTCTCCTATATTACATATCCTTCTTTATAGTTGGTGTTTTCAAATCAGCTGCTTATGACGATATGTATAGCGGAAACAGCCCAAATTCCACAATGTTTCATTTCAATATCATGGACCATGGTGTGCTAATTTTGTTCTGTGCGGAGAATTTCTTTGTGTGTAGGATCTGAAATTTCTTTTTATTGTGCAGTGAGAAGCTACGGGCATCAAGAACTGCTGTATCAGCTGCAGATTTGACAAGTGAAATTACTCTTGGTATCCCTGGCCAACAGTTTGCATTTTCACAGTGCCATAATACTGTGACATTGGGGGAAGGTTCTGGTTTGACTGGCGATCTCAGTCAGCTGGAGCAGTTCATAAGGACACAAGTGAAACCATAGCAAGACCATGGATCTCTTTTGTGTGCGCTTGGTCGTCATTTCAGACCTTAAAGCTTTCGTCCTCAACCCACAATTCAAAAACATGCACTGTTTTGTACTTTGTGTTGGATGTGCACACTGAGCAGTTACATACTTCAATATGCTGATTGAACTATGCATCTGAAAATCTCAATGATATTTACATTTATCATGGATCACACGCAACAAAAACTCCAGCTCTGGATAAGCGATTAGGACTCTTTTAGGCGATCCGATTTATACAGCATTATATTTGTTTCTGGCAGCAGTATTCAAAAGCAGTTTGGCGTGCACTGTCATGTGATGCGATGCAATACTCTGCCGCTTTGCACACTTGGCTACCTGGGATCAGTATGCAGACTCTGTAGTGGCAAAACTGACAAACAACATAAAGGATCAGCATTAAGAATTGGGTCAGGTGAGGCTCCTAGTGGGGCAGGTTGAGTTGACTCAGGGAATGATTTTGACAGCAGGAAGTTTATCAGTCGGATGATTAATGCAAACAGACCATAGCATGGGAGGTGTGTGCATCACACCTACATCGAAGTACCTGCAAGAAATGGAAAAGCAAAAAAATTATGTGAGCTCTTTTGCTTGAGATTTTCCTTAGTGGAGGTAAATGGATGTCCCTTTCTGGTATGCAATTTTTTTTTAAAAAAAAAATGAACAACATACAAAGCAGGTGCAAATCGAGAGGACAAGTCCATGAATGGATACGGCCACCTAAGAGAAGTTATCAAAATTTAGGGCACAGACAATTAAGGAGAAAGTTAAAGAAAGCATAGTTGAAGGAAGTGTACCAGATCGAAACACACAAATGGACAACAACAAATGTGGATGTCCATATAACAAAGTATGCAATCCTGAAAAAAGGGAACCGCTGCACCAGCAAAAAGATTAGACGGTACATGAAAAAGAACTGATTATATCATAGTGTTTGATTAAAATCATACAAATTTACCATTCCATTCAAAATTGTATCACCCAGCATCGATAGAGAGTGCATGTTAACATCCATCTGCCAAAAAAGACTTTTGCATCACTTGCACGAAAGGAGATGAGCAAAATTTACTGTTGAACTTTATAAAGTCTGAGAAGATAGACTGAAACTGATTCTAGTACTCACAAATTGTAAGCCGTAGCTTGCTTGGTGCTGTAAGCAAAGGATATATTATGAACCAGAAGAATCAGTAAGCACCACTGCACCAGCAGCAACCTGTTCAGTGTTCAGATGAACATACATCAGCAAAACAATGAAGAATGAATCAACTTATAAGACGGGAAAAAATAACTAACCTTTTCTATGTATACAGTAAGCAAGTAAGAAATGAAACAACTATTCCGACAGGTGATAACATATGGAAATATGCCCACCACAGATTAATCACTCATCAGCACAGTCAAAAACCACTAAGCCTCGTTTGGTTGCGTGAAAAAGGATAGAAAAGAAAAAATAAATAAATAAATTGAGTGAAAATGAAATGTGTGTTTGATTGTAAAGAAAAAAATGAAAAAAATAGGCAAAATGAAATCAAATTTTTCTTACAACTTTCTCATGGAAAAATTATTTTCTTTTCCTCATTTTTTTTCCGCAACCAAAACGGAGCCTAAATGTTTTCGGCAAGATTTTACCAACTAACAGAACCGGAGCAGCTAACACTAGTATACAATGATATGCGCACTTGGAAAATAAGCCGAAAAGCGTAGCTCCAGAAGTTAGCTATTTCACGCTCTTTCGCAGGTATTATGACTCTTAGTAACTTTCTCTGAGCATGATTTTACATCTCCCTCGACTGAAGGGGAAGTATAGATGCATCTCTCCATATCTGACGGCACAAACATCAATAGACCCATGATTCACACTACATTAGAGTGTTTGCAGCATCCATAAATAGAGAAAGCAGATCCAACCAGCAAGTTCAAAATGTGCAACTTTATTGGAACGATAACTCTAAATGCACAGAGTACTCCAGGTGCCCATCAGCCGGATTAAAATTATAAACTCTAGTAAAAGACAACAAATAGTTAAATACGAAACTAAGTGTCATACAATAAGTAGATTGACCTCTCGTATAAAAAAAGGTAGAGTTTAAACTAGCTATTGTTGGTCGGGCACCATAAACTTGTATCCATAACATACCCCAAAGTATATGGTAACCAGTGTAAAAGTCCACCTAGACAAAAAGAAACAGAATCAAAATCAGTACATCAGTTGAAACATGAAATGATATTCGCGAGATTGCCGGTTTCCATGAAGACTTATTGAGTGTAGAAGTACATGATGTCAATCCCATCCAATGCAACATTGGTTACTATCAACGCCAAAAGAATGAGGAAGGCACATGATCGGAAGGTCAAGAGGCAACCAGGATGGATTGATGAGACACAAGTTTTCATCCTTGTACAAATACCATGGTTCTCTTTGCTGATTCCCTCTCCCCACACGTCTCAGTTTTCTATAAACTTCATATTTCCATATGATAATGGATGAGGAAACTATTGCCAGTAAGATCCATAGTGCGGATAGATAGAACCTCCAGTTTAACCAATAGCGCTTGCCTCTGTTGTATCAGCAGCCATGATTGGATACCACCCGTTTCTTGCAACACCTGAAAACAAACTACAAAGATCACTTCCGCAATCTTCAAGCACATAACAATCAGGAGTGATTATCAACTATACCATGTCTACTACTTCATGCGAATACAACTCTTCATCTGGTGCTAAGCGTAAGAAGGTAAACCTTGCTGTTTTGCAGTTTTATAAGGTGGATGATTCTGGAAAGGTTCAGAGGTTGAGTGAGGAGTGTCCTAATGCTGACTGTGGTGCTAGAGCTTTTATGGCTAATCATTTTGACCGAGACTGCAGTGGGAAGTGTGGGTTGACTTATGTGTTCAAGCTGCTGATGAGTAAAGGCGTTGATGGATTTGGTACTTGTTTTATTTGAAAGTTGTCATTTTTATTTTGGTACAAGTTTCTGTTCTGGATTCCTAAACTTTATGCGATGAATTTGTCTTTCAGATTTTGATATCTATTTTTAATGCTTGCAGTTGTGTTTCAGATTTTGATATCTATTTTTAATGCGATGAATTTCTAGGATTCTTTAAATGTTGCTGACAATCTCATTGCCTTTGTTAGATTTGCTTGATAATGTTGTAACTGGGCAGGTCATATCCACATTCTCAACTGGAAAAATCCCATATGTTGTTTAGCCCAACCCTGATGATGACAAGCAGAATATTTTTTTGGCTGGTATGAGTGACAAGAAGATTGTACAACGGGATATAAACAGCGGACAGATAACTCATGAGTATGACCAGCATTTGGGAGCTGTCAATATGATTACATTTATTGACGATAACAGGAGAATTGTCACTTCAAGTGATAATAAATCTCTTTCTATGGGAATTTGGAATTCTTGTGGTGATCAAGTACATAAGTTAGCCATACATGCATTCCATGCCAGCAATATCTCTCCATCCAAACCCAAAATGGCTTGTGGCACAAAGTCTGGACAATCAGATACATATCTACAGCACCAGAGAAAGTTTCCAGCTTAACAAGAAGAAGAGGTTTGCTGGTCACATAGTGGCAGGCTGTGAGTGCCAGGTCAACTTTTTCACCTGATGGAAAATATATAATGCCAGGAGATGGTGAAGGAAGATGCTGGTTTTGGGACTGGAAGACCTGCAAAGTCCACAGAACTTTAAAGTGTCACGAGGGTGTCTGTATTGGGGTCGAGTGGCATCCATTGGGAGAAAGCAAGGTGGCTACCCATGGCTGGGATGGTCTGATTAAATACTGGTATGCTATCTCACACCTCTTACTTTAACATGTAGATCTGTGAAATAAAAAAAATTAGTTCTTTGTTTGCATGATCGGATATTTGTTGATTTTTCTGTTAGATAATTTCAACTGAAAATGTGATGCTCTTGCTTGATTCGGACTTACATAATATTGGTTGACTTCATAGTTACCACTACCATACCTTTGCTTACATTTCTTGCTAGACACTTGACTGAAATACTTTTTTTCCTTTTCCTTTTTCCAGGGACTAGGCTTAGATACAACTCATTGGCATTACTTCAGCCGGAAGACCTTACATGTTTAGAGTAGCTTTTGAAGTTTCCAGCCACCTCATCAGCAAAAACCAGGTGATGTGGAACTTGTGGCAATTGGCATGAAAAAGTATACAGCATACATCCCTTGAATCAAAAGTCAGTTGCTGCCTTTGATTACCATGGGTCAGAGCACAGGTGTCAGGAGTAGGTTAAGCTTTGTATTGTTCCCTTTGTGGCATGCATGTTGTGTATTCAAAGCAGCCACGCACTTGGCTATTAACAGAAGGGAGTTGTTAATCGCACCCCACGACAAAAATTCTGTTTCGAATTTACTTAAATGCCCCACCTCAAACCCCCACCCATTACACTACCCTATTATAATTGAATCAAACAATAATTATAATTAAAATTATATTATAATTCAGTCGACCTTAATATTTTTAATAAAAAATAAACAATGTGTAATATTTAATTTTAAATATATCGAATATGTAAAATAAATCAAATTTTTGAATAATATACAAATTATGCACCGGTTTCCTAGAAACCAGTGCGTATAGTAAATAAATAGGCACCGCTTTCATAAAATCGGTTCCTAATGTTCGAATATACGCACCGGTTTGTTTAAAACCGGTGCCTATGTGTTGCCTTTAGGCACCCGTTATTGAAAACTGTTGCCTATCTTTTGAATATACGCACCGGTTTGTCCGAAACCGGTGCCTATGGTTTACCTTTAAGCACCGGTTATTGAAACTGGTGCCTATCGTTTGAATTTACGCACCGGTTTGTTAAAAACCGGTGCCTATGTTCTGAATATACGCACCGGTTTTCCTATAACCGGTGCGTATTGTTTGATTATACGCACCGGTTTTCTTGTAACCGGTGCGTATTGGTTGATTATACGCATAGGTTAATATAAACCGGTGCGTATAATGTACATTACGCACAAACCTTATAAATTTGCAAGATCATGCTTGCATGACAATCCATATATTCTTCTAATTGCACAGCTACAGTTGCCCACTGATTGGTATGACCTATCGTCAACACATTTTAGCTCGGCTGAAATGATTTCCATTGCCTCCAGCGAAATTTGACACCTCACTTCAGAAAAAATGTTATCTTTTAAATGTGCAAGGCACGGAATGTGGAGAGATCTTTCAAAAGATTCTTGAATATCTCTGAATTGGTTTCTCAGCATCTTGTGTATGACATTGTGTGTCCCAAATACATTTTCAATCTTGCATGTGACCCTTCCATTACAAAAGATAATGATATACTCCAGTTGGCAGATAATGCAGACAGTTGTCGCAGATGCTGCCTGATGCAGAATCTGGATAACCTTCCAAAAACTGCCTTTGTCGCTGGCGCTGTGACATACATAATCATATTGGTCAAATCATTGCCTCACATAAGCACCAAACTCCATGGTATACAGCCACCGTCATTATCCTTCCATAAACTCCCATAAAATCAAACACGTCACTTTTCCCTCAATTGCGGGAAACTGATTGTTGTTTACTCGGTAAGAAGAAATAGACGTACGATGAGATGAACAGGTTTTTCCAAGCACATATCTTCTCTTAAACAAATCTACATCGTTTTGTTCTAAACATGTCAAAACCATAACTTAAAATTACATCGTTTTACGTCAATAGACACTAAATCGTTTGAACTTGTACCCTCTTTTATTCCCACAATTTCCAACAAACCAATACATCGTTAAAAAAATCCAACAAAAACACCAATATGTTTGGTCCACCCACCCAACAACCATCTCCGTTGTCTGCTCAAACTTACGACATTGCATCGTTGGGACCTGATTTTTCGGCCACCATTAATCCGATTTTCCGCTGATGTCTTCTTCTTCAAGGTCAAACCAAATGACATTAAACTCTAGAATTTTAAACTGCACATCCGGTCGATTTTCACCTTTCAGCACCTCAAATTAAACACATTCATTCCTCAAAGTCAAAACCTTTTTTTACGTATCTTAATACTGATTTCACTTCAAAATGGGAGATTCAGCGGGAGTAGGTGACGACGTCGTCGACCAGAGTTGGTTGGATAGTTGACATTTGTGACATAATCGCAACTGGGAGACGCATGGTTATGGTTGTAATAGGTCGGAAATGTGGAATGAGAGATGTGGCTGGGATGAAGAAATATAAGATTGAGCAGCGAATGACGGGGTAAGAAAATGGCGGAAGTGGAGCCGTCATTATGAAATTGAGTTCGCTCAATTTATGTCTTAAGATTCAGTTGTCTTAGGTTCTGTGTCAAATCGGCTCAAGAGGTTAA
>JAWWMW010001348.1:69914-84249 GCA_035048345.1 Echeveria elegans
TGCGTCCAGGGCGACTCGAACTCGAGCACTCTTGATACTTAGACCAAGAGTGTAACCACTAAGCTACCACCCCTTCTGCACCTTCTTCCCCATCTCATAGCTTGGTCGTATCTTATACGCGAGGCAGTTCTCCGAACTGTCATGGCTTTCCGAACCTGGAAATCCGATCATTGATTGACCGGCTCTGGTGCATCGTTCCAACTCTGAGCCGAAGATCAATTCGGCAACGCTAGTCTCCAATTCATTAATATATCAAGGCATGCTACAGACTTTTTATTAGATTACGAAACTATTTTATTTTTCCAAAATATTTTCAGGACATGTCCATGGAAGCACAATCACCATGGTCGTTGCGTTGGGAAAATGCTTTAAAGTCTTTCTCTTTCTCCAGAAGCCCCTCTGCCTGGTTAGCGACTGCGCTTTCACCGGTATGTTTACTCTGCCTGCTCCGTTATTTTATCTTTTTTTTGTGTATACAAGTTAAGTATTGTCATCTTTGCGTCGTTTTCCGATTGTTTTTAAAGCTGTAACGTTATAATGGGTGTCTCTAATTTGTCGTTCTAGTCATTAGGTTTTTATCTTTTTTTTTTTTTTAGATCTGTGAAGTTTGATTTTGGTGGGTTTTCCTGGCTTCGAAATTTTCTTTTAAAAAATCTTATATTTTGATAAAATGTGAGTTTGAGTCAATGGAGGAGAAAGGGAGCAATGAAGAACCTGAAGAGATGGGAGTTGTGGTTTGGATTGAGTTGAGCCCAAGCCAGCTGCATTATTGGATTGATAACACTGATGCTATGGCTTTAAGGCAGTGGATGTGTCATCACCCATATGTTCCGCCGATTAACTATGCTAATACTAATTTCATGGCTACATTGTCGTCCTCAGCTGTATACCCCCAAGCTTCATTTACACCACCTTCTAAAAGTAATGAGCTTAAGAAATATGCTAAGTCAGTTATGGCCTGATTGCGACATCAGTCAGTTGACAGCTGCGACGAAATGCTAAGTATCAAGTCCAAACTTCGACTGACGGAGCGAGATTACGACATGATTTCAGATTTATGCCAGATGCATCTCATACCCAGAGACAACATTACTAGAATCGTTTTATGACACTAAACATTAATGGAGGGTCTTGGGCTGTCGTTCGAAATAATTGACTGTTGCCGAAATCATTGTATGATATACTGGGGTGCAGATGCGGATTACATTTCGTGCAACACATGTGGGCACTCGAAATAGAACAAGGTAAGACGAAGTTGGTGACATTTTCTCGTATGTTTTATTTGCCCATAACTTAACGTTTGTAAAGATTATATGCTTTTGAGGCGACTGCCTCAAAGATGCGTTGGCACTTCGAACACGTTCAAGAAGACGGTGTAATGTGTCATCCTTCAGATGGAGAGGCCTGAAAACATTTCGATGGGTTGCATTCTGATTTTTCTTCAGATGAAAGAAATTTTAAGTTGGGATTATCTACTGATGGATTCAATTCATTTGGGAACAATACTCATGTTGACCAATTATTTTGACACCGTACAACCTTGCCCATCCATGTCTATGCGGGATGAGGTTATGTTTCTAAATGTTATTGTCAGAGGCCTGAAGAGTCCAAAACAAAGGTTGAGCGTGTATCTTCAACCGTTGGTATCTGAACTGTAAAATTTGGCAATAGTAGCAAGTTTTGGCTCTGTACAATAAAGATGGATGTATCCATTCGAGAGGTATTTATGTGAACTTATATTTGATTTAAGTGTTTCACAATTCATCCATTACTAATGATGTTTATCAACTCATCGAGGATTGAAGAACACAGTCGGAAATAAAGCGCGCGTGGAGGGGTCTCTTTGAAGTGCATACATAATTCAAGAGACCTCGACATTTTGTGGATTTTATTGCAACTCAAATGTTTCAAATAACCAAATGTCTCAGGGCCGCAACGATGATGTGGGCTCGATGATGGTGTATGATCGGTGTCAATCCAGCTGTTCCTTGACGAGGGTTCTGTGGAGAAGCCTTGCCGCAACCCTCTGTTGCGGGTGGTTCTACAGAGCAGCTTATCTCAGTCATTTGTCGCAGGCGTTGTGACATATATAATATTGGCTAAATCATTGCCACATATGTGCACTGAACTTCATAGTGCTCTCAGAGACGATAGAAATACCAGCTTCAAAATGCATCAGGTCCACATGATCACACCGATGCCCTGCATCATTTACTTATGAATCAAAACAAAGCTAGTGAAAAAATAGCATTAGCAAGAACGCGGTACAAGAAACAAAAATCCAATATCAAATATACGATATGTCAAGCATGTATAACGCCGCCAAACAAACAGACATCGCCTTCATAAAACTGTCAAGAACACTTCACAAATGCGAATCAAGCCAACTGTAAAACTATAGCTAGATACAACCTCCACAGTCTTCACCTCATGCTCGTTGAAAAACAATGCATCATGAATGTAGTTAGACGTTCCAATGCCCAATGTGGAAGATTGCCAAATCTCATAGCCGGTGAAATATTGTAGAACCTGTCAAGCATTCACATGAAATTCATAAAAGTCTATTGAGCACTGATCACCTACGCTACTCCAGTCGAATGCATAGAAGCACTAAGTAAATAAGACCTACAAGGAACTGTTTTTTTCATTCAATATCAATCTGTTTGGATCCTGTAAAATTTGATTAAATGAAAAGAAAGAAAGAAACTCATGGACATATGTTTCTTTTTTCAATAGGTTATTTTCTTTTCCTTTAAATTTTTTAAGTTTTTTTGATATTTTTTAAAGTTGACATTTGGTTAGAGGTGACAACTTCCAAAAAATGACGAATAGGAGGCGTTTAAATCCAAATGTTTAAATAAAAGGTGTTAATATCTAAATTTCGCGAATAAAAAGTGTTTAAAACTAATTTACTCTATAAATAAACCTATTAAGATTACTGAACAATGTTCAAATCGACATCACTTTGACTCACTATCATCAAAACTAGGCCGTTTAATTTGGCTACAGTTAGCAGCCCGCTCTACATCGCAATGACATTCCTCTCAACAAATCAAACAAACAATCTCAATGACTCCACCACAACAAAATTTGACAGACCAAAAGTCTCAAGGCCCCACCTAATTACCGGAAATTTGACAGACCAAAATTCATGGGAGTAGTGGGTTTGAACGTGTGCCTGTATAAGTGGAGGTCGCGCATTCATGAAATTTTTTTAGAAAAATCACGATAACAACAACATCCTCTTCTTCCTCTTTTCGTGTGAGTTCAGTTCCGTGTGTGAGTGTTGGGTGGTAGTCGAAGGTGATATGTCTTTCGCCTTTTTCACTTTTGTGTGAGTGATTGAAGGTCTGATTGTTATATCCTGGGAGACAGATTGTCAAATGGAACTCTAGCACTAGACGGGGACAATATTTTTTTTAAAGAAATTGCATAGTAAGACTCAACCACCAATTTGTATATCTTCTCTGCTTCAGTTCCAATTTATTTATTTACACGCTTTCAGTTTCGACGTATGTGATTTTACCCTGCACCTTCCTGTTCATTGTTATGAATTTTCTAACATATCTATCAGTAAAGAGGCATGTTCTTAAGCATATATGAAGTCTTGACATATACATAATTCCGGTACTTCATCTATCTGCGGCGAGTTCTATCTGACCGCTCAATCTGCAATTCGATCCTTAACGAAGAATTCTCGTGTGGATAGTCTTTTTCATCAGACGATTCACCGAACACCTCCCGAGTATCGTGTTCTGATCATCTATTCAACGATTCCGATTGTGGAAATCGACAACGACTGAAACCGAATGGCAAAATCGTAATTGAGGTATGTTCACCCTCACGGGCCTATAAAGCTACCTGATATGGCATCATATTGGTAGTGTGTTATATAATATTATATAATATTTTTTATTTCTTAATATAATATAACATGTTAAAACAATACATTTACCGAAACGGTAAATTTATCAAAATTTTACAATAAAATATTTTTTCAGACGGGAGGAAAACAGAAATTTCCTGTTCGCTCTACCCTAGGCTAACAGCCATACAGGGATGAAATTTTCAATCGAAATAATTCGGTCAACCAGATATTGTTCAGCAGCTAAAAGGATTGAGTATCTGAATACAACTATCACGCACGAGTGAACGACTTTTTTAATAAAAAAAAACGAGCACAACTGACAATACTAGCTTACTTGAATCTCACAATAATAGCAAAATGAACAGCAGTTTTGTCACCAAACCAACCAGCATGAACACCATTTTTTCGCAAATCCACGGAGTTCATTTAGTAACAACATGCATTTGATGATAAAGGAACATGCACAGTTGTAAAAGTAGCAAATGCTCCTTCAGCTCTTGGATTTTTTAACAGTGAATCAGCCTCGTCCACGCCCACCTGATACCAAGAGAATGAGAAGTTTTAGTACGCAGTGTTTAATGTTTACATGTTACACTTATAGGGGTGGTATTATATAAACATACCCCTATTTCCACCCGTTCTTCCGCCTGGTCCGCCTCTTCCTCGACCACCTCTAGTCCCTCCTTCATCGATACCACGTCCGATGCCCTTGCCTGCTCTTCCGGCAGGTCCATCTCCTCTTCCTCTCCCACGCCCCACACCAGGTGGCTTCCTATCTGTAAGAATCAATTAAAACATCAATAAGCCTGTGTAACAATTTGAAGTTTATACACCACATGATATTTACGGTAACAATTCACAAGCAGTTTCGGCGGAAAGACTAAACATTCCACATAGTGACACTAATAGTATTCTCAATAATAATTCTTTTTCTCAAAATACTGAACTTAATCAAAAACTGGTCCAGATGGCCAGAACACAATATATAATCAGATTCTATCCGATATAACACAATCAAATACAAATTTCGAAGATGGGCAGATACGCAAACATTGCAGCTTAACTGCAATGAATTCACTTACTCACAACCAGTTGACAAGCCAGGCATACGACCTGGGACAAGGCTACCCTATTTCAAATCCGTTGCTAAGTAGCAACATGACATATTGAAAGAATTGAGGATCCTACATTTTTACGCATTTGATACGACATTCTTACTAATCAGTTAAACAGTAAAAGAATGTATTTAATTGCAATATCTTTTATTTTATACTGAAGTGATAGCTAAATAGCATCTAAGAAGGCATCTGTAGAAACCGAAAACATACCAGATCGACTCTTGCTTTCTTCCTGAACTTTGTCAATAACCTGCAAGAAAAAACAGCTTTTGAGATACTTAATAAGGGTTCCTAATGCACTATAAAGGGTAACCAATGCTACTTGAAAATAAGTGGGAAGCTAAGGATGCTTTGAATGAAAATTTAGTTGCATAACACTTCAGTTATAAGCAATTTTGAATAACAAAAGAATGTGATTGGTTCAAGAGCGTCAAATCAAAAATCACATAAAACAGTCTCCATTACTAAGTCAAAATGGGAGGAAAAAATCAGCTGCGATAAAAACACAGTTCCACATCTGAAAACATTCTCCATCATTAAAGAATTAAGATTAGTGCATTAAAGATGATCAGAAACTAGGGTTACATGAATCAAACTAACATGTGAAGTCTCGATTCAGGAGGTCAAATTGATAACAAAAAAAAACCATTTTTTGAAAAGAAGTTCAAAAAGACCAAAGAAATATCCATTCTTTAGCAATCGAGAAACAAAAAAAAAAAAGTAAAATTTATCAGAAAGATCATGCTATACCTCATCGGGAACTCGGAGGTACTTGATTGTATTTCCACGTATGTAACATTCAGGCATCCTCCAAAATCTGTCTCCATCCTAAAATGTACGGAAAACAAAACAACACACACCGTTACTACAAACATTCATAAAAATAAAAAAAATGAAACCTAAAATAACTGGTTTCAGTCATACAATAAAGAAGTCGTAACACTTACCTTGGATGTGCAAATAACTTCACGAAGATGAATGTTCATCCATGTATCACAGTTAACCAGATGCCCGTTATATGTTTCCCCATTTTTCAATTCCACCAACTGCGACGAAAAAAATAAAATAAAAGAAGTTAAGTAAACAAACACGTCTACTAGACATATAAGCAGACAGAAACAAAGACTAATACATTTAGTACATACCATGGGATGGCTTTGCGCTGCCTTGAGCAATGATAGCGGCAACTAGTAGGAACGGAAAAAAAAAACATCCACAGTCAATTCAAAAGCTTCATTCCATTGGAAAAAGTCTTAAACTTGGTGATTAAAACAAAAGACACAAATACCATCTTCTCAAATCAAAACGCAACGCCTCAAAGCAACGCGAAGAACCTGAAAGAGATAATTAACATCGCCATCATCATTTAAAAAGATCAATAGTGATTGAATTTCGAACTTAACATCCTCATAAACCCTAGTTTTAAAAAAATAAAAAATAAATACGCTAAACAGAGAAGTAAACAAAAGTGGTGGGCTTACCGGAATTGAATCACAGATCGGGATCCGGCAGATTCGATGCTGGACTGAAAAGTTCGAGCTTTTTTGCGTCTCTCCTCGTTTTTCAATTTTCAGAGCTTGAAGCCGAATCGTGAACTTTCCGCTCCTACTGGAAAGCATTTGATTTGGCTTTTTGGTTCAATTAAGCCGGTTTGGTTCACGAAGAAATTCGGTTCGTGTTGTTGTTAGGTTTTTTTTGTTTTTTGTTTTGAAGATTTCGAGCTGAGGCAGAATTGACAAATTTATTTCGAGAACAAAATAGCCTTTGCAATTTTGCATAGTGTTGATCACAGCGTGTACTCATGAAATGCAAATGGAGGTGAGATCATTGTACTAGCTGTTTAAGCCTAAGCACATCAGAAATCGCAATGGTATAACGATGAATCGAACCTCGGTCATGAAGTCTCCGATCAAAATCGTTATATTGAATGTCAAATGTTACATGAACTCATAATCTCCTTAATTTTAAAGATGCATTATAATTGTCAATACTTTTGCCTTTGTCCAAGGTATATTATAAAAGGGATGTTTGTCGTTTAGAAATGAATTATTATTTTTTGATATTAGGTTTCAAATATAATTATATTGTATACTCGCATATTCATGACAAATGATTGCGAACTCTAAATCAAGTCGAATCCATGATAAGAATGAGTTATCGGACATTCAAGAATACGCCGGACAAAGAAGTAGGGGTGTGCAAGGCCCGACCCGGCCCGAGCGCCCGACCCGACCCGAGAGCATTTGGACACGGGTCAAGGTATCATACGAGAAGATTTGGACGGGCTCGGGTCAAGCCTCGGGCGGCCCGACCCGACCCGAATCAATTTTTTTTAATATATATATTAAGATAAGCTTAATGTAGCTAAGCTTGTTATCCCAATTAAGCTTAATTGAAGATATATAAACTTACTCTACTTAATCCATGTCTTATATATATATTTGTGTTCATTCAATTGAACAAATGAGTGATGTGGGACAACAGGATTGATATTTTTTATTGTGTTTATTTGTACCAACTGAAAAGATGGAAGACAAGAGTTAGACTTATACTGGCTGAGACATTGCAGTAGCAATAAATTCGATACCTCGATTTTTTTTAGCGATCTCACCAATTATTGAACATCATTTTGTTGCTGCGTTATTAGTTCATATTCTTTACTTCCATCTTTTCTTGCTAAGAAATGAACCTTGTTCAGATGGATAAATGTTTTTCCAAACTATGCCTATTAAAGTTGTTTCACATACGATACTGAGATCGACTTATTCATCAATGTAAGGAAGGTAGAGCTGAGCTTAAATATGAAATAAAATTTTTGAATGAATTTTCGGTAGAGCTGAACTTTTTTTCAAACTTGGCTCGTTTGAACATAAATTTTTGCATTTTCGGGTCGGGTTTGGACGGGCACCAGACATGTTCAAATTTTTTTGAGTCGAGTTCGGATCGGGTAACGTGACCCAAAATTTTTTTCGAATCAGATTCGAACCGGATCATTCCCGTCCAAACCCAACCCATGCACACCCCTAATGCGTTGACTGTACAATCAACTCCACAATACTTCTTTAACGCGCATGTGACTCCACAAATGACGAATATAAAAAGGGTTCCAGTCCTTGTTGACGTGAACTGGATACTGTTGAGTCCACTCCAACAACCACCTGCTTCCTCTTCTCCGATCCTCCTATCTCCTCCCCTGTTTCACAGCCTGCACTCTCTCTCTCTCTACTTCAACCCTACCAACCAGCAGACCAGCAGAAAATGCACATTCCTCTCCACTCCCTTCTCTAGTTCCACAGCCGGTCAAATATGAGGTTGACCACTCAAAGCTCGGCGCTCTTCCTTTCCTTCATTATTATCATCACATCTTTACTCCTATTCACCATCACACACTCCGATCTCGCCGCTGACAGATACGCACTCCTCACACTCCGTTCCTCTCTCGGCGGCCGTACGCTTCTCTGGAACACCAACGACCCCTCCTCCCCTTGCACCTGGCCAGGCGTTACTTGCGAGAACAACCGCGTCGTCGTGTTACGACTTCCTGGCAACTCCCTCACTGGCCAGATCCCGTTAGGTATCTTCGGTAATTTTACGGCCTTGCGGACGCTTAGTCTTCGGTTCAACGTGTTAAAGAATAAATGAAAATGTATTTGATAATTTCTGGTTGGACAGAACCAGGAGAATGAGGGGGACAACCTCAAATCACACTTATACCTATTACAATATCAGTATATATATACTGATTTACTAATCTAATTATAGAATCGTAATAATGACTAATAATAAATATTATACTAATTACCAGCAATTAATACTATATAATTAATACAGAAATTAATTCCTAACACACTTTTGGAACCAGTACAAATAGATTTAGAGATGCATATTGAAAATATACAGTGAAGGCTGAATAACCTTAGTTTAAAACGATAAAACAAATAACACACATCTCACGGTTAGAACTAACATTGACTTCAACCAAACTAACAACTGGCGTGGACGATGAATTCTTGATAATGTCACGACATGTCCATTTGCTTGCCACAAAAATCTTAATTCTTTCATGGTCGCACGGAATTTCAATTGTAAAAAATATACCACAACAAAAGATGTACAGGAGAAAAAAAGAAGAAGATAAGCATAATAAACAAAAGAGGAATGCTACTTGAACCAAGACCGGTGAGGACAGAAGAAACTGCAAATTTGAAGAGGAAGTTACGTAGATACCCTTTTGTTTTAATATTAAATTAATGTTGAGAAGGGTATTTATGGAATATCATACGACGGTTAGCACCGGCCATAGGTGCTTTCATCATTCCTTAAACAAAAACAAGCTATTACTATGAATAAAGTTCGTGGCAGTGGCACCATACCATGTACGGATATTCTCTATGTTTACAGGGAGAATTGTGTGTTTCTTAGATCATAAGTGTCACAGCGTGTTTACATATCAGCCTGCTTTGCTTTTAATGTGCAACTATCTCGCTTTAACTACATTCTAGGAAATAGATGGACTATATGACAAATATCTAACAACTAGATTCTTCTTCGACTGTCTAAACATGGTTTCTTGGCTTCCGGAACGCCTTCAGAGCTCGATTGTATCTGATTCAAAATAATAATAATCTAAGCTTTCAGTTAGAACCAGTTGGAATACCACGGAAAATATAATTTGTCACAATGCCAAATTACCTTATTGAGTTTCTCCCGGACAAACTTCACAGTCTGATTCATTGAATGGGATGGGAAGTAGTCCTGTGTTCGAACAAGTTATAAAGTACAGATGGTTAGATGCTGTTTCCAGCGACATGAATACCATTAGTAGCAGTATGTGAAAAATCCTAGAAAGTTGATCACGAGAACTTTTTTAACCAGTAAACATATGAGCAGTGGATTGTCAAATATTACCTGGTCAGAAGATACCCTATCAATTGGGGGATCTCTGCCGCTGATTTCATATACAAAGGAGTCCCTGAAGTCTCATCAAACTAACAATTTTCCACTCTAAAAAATACATATATATGTTATTTGGTCTTGAATTTAATAAGTCAGTCTTACAGTTTACGTACATTGTCTGCAAAAGCATTTCGGTCGTGGCCTTGGAACTTGCTAGTTTTCCCAGCTGATAAGATGGGAATATAACATGCAACACTGACACACAATACATGTATATACAATACAAGGATAAATATATTTCTGCATCTTGCTACATAGCACATGGCACGTACCATTCAATCGTGAATTTACTTCTTTTCTTCTGCCCTCCAACTTCCCTTTTGTGTCAGACAGGTTCTCGAACTGAGGGGCATAAGACACATGAAGCAGGTTTCCAAGGAATACATACTCATCTAGTTTCCTCTTTGCAAATCTAGCGAATACATATTCAAAATTGTGAAATCTCAGACAACAATAATAATAAGGTATTAAATTGTATATGTAGCAAAATTGTGAAACCCTACGACCAACTTGCAAAAAAAATTAACACATTGAAAGATCACACATAAAATACATGTACATTTACCTGGAATTGCTAACAAGACGAAACTTTATCCAGAAAACATCAGTATACTCCTCGCACTCTTCAGCATCCATTGGCTTGCACCTGAAATTGAATATCAACAAATCAAATCCAAAAATTAAATCAATACTACAAAAATTCACTGCATAAACCTATATATATATACAGAATCATTTGCGCGTGCACACAATAATTAAATTGCGAGTTACGAATAAACTCACTCTTCAACTTCTCCGTAGCTCGAAAAAAGCTTCATCAACTCATCTCCACATCCCAGCGCTGGCACATTCCTCACAATCAAATACCTAATCAACCACCCATAGCTTTACAAGATTTGATGACAAATTTAAAAGCGATCAAATATGTTTTTTACTTACTTGGATTCATCGCAGACGGTGTACACGCGGACCGCCGGTGGCTCGTCTCTGCTCCGACCCATCTTCTCCGCTCGCCTGAAATTCTCGTCGATGCCCAAAACAAAACGAGTGCGTTTCGTTCAAGCTTTGTTAACTATCTACTTGGGCCAGGCTTGTGAATTGTGATGATAGGAGGACTGAACTACCCGCTTCGATACGACGCCGTTTGATTTTCTTCCTTGTGTCAGAAACCCTAATTATCGTTGGTGAATCCAGAGCACAATCGGTATCACGCTGCGACTCGTGTTTGCTTGCTGCTTGGAGTTGTTCGATTGCTTGAATTTGATTTCAGCTTGGTGCATAGGTATTATGTTGTTTATGAAATCTGTATTTTGATCAACAGTATTTTTGTGTGGATTTGATTTCAGCTTGCAGTAGTTACATTTTAATTTATATAAAAATATGATCTGTTTCTTAGAAAAAATCATTTATTGTGAGGACTCATGCTGTGTTGTGATACACTTCTGAATTAGTGTATATTATTATAGCTGATTTGCATGATGAATTTGATGTATTTAGGGGGGCTGTGAAGAAGCGTGTAATGGGGATGGAGCTATTTGATGATGATGGCAGTGGGGATGATTGTAAGATTGAGATTGATGAGGAGTATGCAAAGAGGTACGAGTACAACAAGAAGCGTGAGGATTTGCAGAGGTATGAAGAGATGAAGAAGAAAGGTTTGATAGAAGACTCGGACGAGTCATCTGAGTCGGAGGATGATCTTGATGATGACGGTGAGTTGCGTTCGCGTAAGAAAGATGTAAAGTTTTTAAATGCTTTGATTACAATTAAGAAGAAGGATCCGAGCTTGAAAGAAGAAGGTGTGAAATTGTTTGATAGTGATTCAGTTGGAAGTGAGGATGATGAGAGTGATGGTGATGATACTACAAAAAAGAAGAAGAAGAAGGAGAAGAAGTTATATTTGAAAGATGTTATAGCAAAGCAGCTGTTGGAAGGTGAAGCTGAACGTGATGATAAGAGTGCAAGGACGAAAGGTGAAGGTGTGAAGAAGGTTATGAGCCTTGCTGAGGAGCAGGAGGAGGCGAGGAAGGCATTTCTGGAGGCAGCTGAGGCTGCTGTTGGGGATAATGATGATGGGGATTTTTTGAAGTTCAAGGAGAGTGATGGGGGTCAAGAAGAGGTGGATGAGGAGGAAGTAATTGTACAGCGTCAGTTAGATGAGTACTTTGGGAGTGATGATGAGCTGGATGAAAATTCTAAGTATTTGAAAGAGTTCTTTGGGAAAAAACTGTATCTTGACAAGAGTAAGGAGGATAAACCTATTGAGGAGGAATTGAAGAATTTGTCAGAGTCCGAAGATGAGGAGCTCGAGAAGGAGATAAATTATAGATTCGAGGAGAATGCAGGTGATAGGGTGTTGGGTCACTCCCGTGTTGTTGAGGGCTCAGTTAGGAAGAAGGTTAGTGCCAGGAAAGCGCAGAGACTTAGCAAAGAGCAGAGAAGGGCTATTGCTGAGGTGGAGAGGATGGAGGAAGTCAAGCATTTGAAGACGTTGAAGAAGCAGGAGTTCATGGAGAAATTAAAGAAAGTAAAGGAAATTGGTGGACTTGATGAAAATGCAGCTTCCACATTAGATGTGGATGATCTGGAGGAAGAATTTGATCCTGAGAAATATGACAAGAAGATGAAACAGTTGTATGGAGATGATTATTATGGTGCTGAGGACGTTGACCCTGATTTTGGAAGTGATGAAGAAGGCGATGACAAACCAAATTTTGATAAAGAAGATGAGTTGCTGGGATTCCCAAAGGGTTGGGATAAACAATACAAAGAAGAAGCAAATGGAGATAGTAAATATGAAGAAGAGTTGAAGGAAGCATTGTATAAATTGGATTATGAGGACGCTATAGGGGACCTGAAGACAAGGTTCAAATATACAAAAGTGAAACGCCAAAGATTTGGATTGAGTCAAGAAGAAATACTGGAGTTGGATGATAAAAAACTAAACCAATATGTTTCGTTAAAGAAAATAGCCCCATATAGAGAGAAGGAATGGAAGGTACCTAGGATGAAGAAGTTCCAATTTAAAGAAGAGCTGAAGGAGCAATTAAATGTTGGAACTTCAAGTGGTAAGACTAAGAAAGGCAAGCGGTTGCGGGAAAATGGTGGGAGTTCTGGCAAAAACAATGATGCAGCCGAAGATGAAGTAACTGAGGAGTTGAATGCATCAGGAGTTACTGAGTCCAAGAAAAGCAGGAAAAAACGTCAAAAAGCAGAGCTAAAAATGTCCCAATCAAGGCTGCTGGCATACGGGAAAATTCCTTCAAAGTCTAAAACAAAACAAAATTGATGGATATTCATCTGAATCCTCTATACAAATTCAGGTAAACCTGCCTTATTCCAAACCTGTTGTTCATTATAGTATCCTATTACTTTTCATTCATACTAAACATATATATCTGTTTGCAGATCTGCAGGACTTGCATTTTCCATATTTATGTGCCACGTGAGTGTTTCTATCTACCCCTGATCTGGAATTTGTAACCAAGATTTTGCGCATTCTACAACTGTCCTTTCCACGAGCAATAGACCGAAGTTCTGATTCAATTGAGATCTGAGTTCACTCTTCATTTGTACTGTCAACTGGTGAACTTCTTTTACATGCTGGTTTTTGTGACTCATTTCCCGCAGATTTTTGATAAGTGTGTATTCTTTGTGTGTTGTTGAGATTGAAAATCGGTTGGTGATTGTATCCGTTGTCTAATTCTACTTTTCAACCACTGAATGGGTAAAAGGAAAAACTGTTGATGAGGTCCTGACCATCAAAAACGCTTAACTTCTGTTGTTTTAACCTTTATTCTTTAAAGCATTTATGGTCGGTTTGTATAAATGTAAACGAGAAATAAAGAAAAAACCGAAATTCTTCTATTTGATCTGATCAAAACATTTGGTTCTTGAGTCCAAAACCTGAATCGGTCTTTTATATTCGTCAAACATATACATTTATCTTTCTTTACTTCGCTACATTGTTCAATTCTTGTGAGTAGCATATCTATACATATAATAGAATATCTAATCAAATAATTCAACCATCCAATTAAACTCCACACATTTACCAACCAAATTTAATTATATTCCTACATTTACCAACAACATCCACAAAACTTATTTCCATCCAACTAAATCATTCCAATTATATTAAAAAATAATTAACTCAACCACCCAATTAAACTTCACACACTTACCAACCAAACTTAACTAAATTCCTAAATTTACCAACAACATCTAACTAAACTTCCCACCCAACTAAACCATTTCAATTATATTAAAAATTAAAAATTATATTAAAAATTAACTAAATTCATTCCCACCCAACCAAATTTGTCGATCGAGTCACGCCCGTGTTTGACCGTTTTGATTGTACATTCGGGACGATGCATATCCGTCGGAATTA
>JAWWMW010001348.1:93965-104703 GCA_035048345.1 Echeveria elegans
GTGTGGGTATCTTTTTTCTGTCTGTCAAAATAGGTGATGTTTCTGAAGTGTGGAGTGTTGCGATGCATATGGAAAATGCCTGTAAGGCGGAGAGCCGAGCGTGGAAGTTGACTGAGTAATGTCCCTCTTCAACTTTTGTCATGGAAAATGCTGGCATCTCCTCCTTCACTCCCTAAACTCAAACAATGTATAATAATCTCCATGAGTCTAGAATTTCAGTCAAGTAGTAAATACCAAAGATCAAGAAAATATATTACCTGCACAAAAAGTTCAGTGGGAAATTTTTTTGATGCACGAGGGAGATGGAAGCCCTTCCGACTATCTACTTCATTGTTAAAGACAATAAGGGGACACGTCATGTCCCATCCACCGCACTCGCAGCCTCCACCTGACCTCCAACGACTCAATAATGGAGAAGGACCCTGGCATTCTGCTTCAGGCAAACTATGATTTCCGGTTGAAGCTACAACATTAATCTTTGGATGGCCAATGGTTTTCCGAACCAGAGTTTCTTTGATTTTTTCTGCTTTCCCATGCTTTAAACTTTCCCTTTTCTCGAACGGAACTTGAATGACTATTGCTGCTACCTCAAGATTCGGGTGGAGAGATGCTAGTCCCCAAGGATACGAAGTTGAGTCAATGAAGCTCAACTTCACATTCGATACCAGTTTGTCTGAATTTAATTTATCTTCCACATAGCTGCCTATCGATTCCTTTGACAGTCTAAAAGCATCGAGAGTAGAACCACATCTGTTTCCGTGGGCTATGTCATACAACACAAATTCATTCGTCAATGTGTCTCCTATGCCATGGTTTCCATCTCCACACTCGGAGTCTAAGTAGGAAGAAACCTGCATCTGACCAACAATGGTTGCATCTGTGGTATCACAAACTTTTGATCCCCTTTCGCTTGCGTTACTTTGTTTACTGTTGGAGTTAGAGTGCACCGTGTACACCCAAGAATCTGCATGCCTTGTTTTCCAACTTTTGGCAATGAAAGTATCCTCCGGGGACTTCAGTGAGAACTCGAAGATGGGTGCATCATTTATCTTTTTTAGTTTGATACAACCATGTAGGTGAGTGGGAGCACAAGCTTTGGCCAGATGACAACAGTCTTTCTCAACTAAATAAGAATTCATATCCAAACTGTGTATCGCTTTGTCTGAAACGGCAGGCAACAAAGATTCTTGAGTGACACTGTCACTGGCACATATGGATTCTGCTCTTATGGCGTCTCCTAATCCCACACCGTACCCCAAATGACTTTTTTGCGACTTAGACTTCAAAAATGGATCCATAATTTTTCTTATAGGACTAAATCGTGACTTTGAACTTGCTTGAGAAGAATCACCCTTGGATTGACGAGGGGACTGCTGCATATCAACTTTCTCAGAAACTGATTTGTGTAATGAGCGACGTCTATCTTTATCTTTCTCCAACGAGCATTTTTCGTCAAGTGGAGGCCGTGCAATATGTACTCTACTATTTGGATTTCCCACTGGTTCTCCTTGCATAGAAAGTTTCACAACGCTGCTCATAACTGATTTATTCCTGGAACATTCCTTTGACGAGCATGGCCCTCCCTCACCGTTTGTATGATATCTATTCGGAGGATTACCGTTGCTGGAACTACACGAAGAGTCCACATTTCTAAGGGATAAATACTTATCACTACTTCGAGAAATTTCAATTTTACTCCTAACATCTTCAGTCCCCAACATCTTTTTACTCCTTACATGTCCTGAAGTTTGATACACAGAACCACGTCTCATCTGTACCCCTCCATCCAACTCAAGAGGCTTTGATGACTCGTTTTTACACGATGCACTACGAAACCGACTGAATCTGATTTCCGTGAAGTCATTGTCCTCTATGATGAGTAACTCATCCCTGCGCCACGGTTTGGCTTTTGAACTTCGCTTCTCGACTTTCGGACTGGGTGGAATAGGCGGAAGAACATTGTATGGACTCAGGCTGACTCTACACTTTTTATCGAACTCCATTCCAGCTTCACGTAAATTATCCACAACTCTGCAAGAAAAAACCATATGCATATGTGAATCAGGTAACAAAAATGACAACCGATTCTAAGCTTTTTGTAAATCTTTTACAAGAAGAAATCCAGTCAAACATTTGCACAAAATGACAGTGGAAGTGTGGGACTATAATGCTTTAAAGTCCAAACTGACTCAGCTATCATTCAAACCAGTCAACATCAGTCAAAGCACAGTTCTTTCTCCAATTCAAGCATAACAATTGAAGTCAAATCTGCACAATGTGCCAAGCCTATTTCACCAAACAATACCAGATCCAAAACCCCCACGCACAGACACTCAACAACAGCAAAGGTACAACCTTTAACACCAAACCAAACACAAACGGAAGCAGAAACAAGTAATGAAGTCAGGGAGCCTAACAGGTCTTCAGGTATGAGGACTTTCACCAAACCCAGGAAGCATTTAGTCTATGCAAAAATCAGAGACACCCCATGTCCAGAAACACCCTGAGTGACACTGAAATCTTGAACTTCAACCAAATTGAGGAGAGCGGAGCAGATCACAAGGATGGTATGGACTGCAGTAAAGACTGTTGCAGTTGCAATAGCAAATAGCAAGAGTTTGAGGTCCGAAGAGAGAGTGGCGTGCCCTATGAAATGTGGAATCTTGCTCACATGAGAAACAACAGAAATAAAGAGACACACAAGCAGAGTAACTTATGGGACAGGGTCTTGTCTGGTTGAGTGTGTGAGTGTCCAGCAAAAGGTAGCAGTTTTGACAGTCATCATATGCACCATAATTGCTTTGGCATGATGTTGTTTGGTTGCAAAACTCAGTTTTGGAGACACCCAAACGGCATCATGAGATTCTGTAGCTTTAGCTTTCTGTTGGATTTGAATCAAGGTTATAGCTTTGGAGTTTGGGATTATGGGAGACGTTGTGGGGCGTCCTAATCAAGGCCACACACGTCCATCCACTCTCTTCTAGGACAGCACTAAGAGAGACTAGAGAGTCAGAGTCACCTCTACTTTTTGTATTTTTAATTTTTACTGGGAAATGTGAACAACTTACATTTATTTGGAACTGTCCCAACATAATTAAATAACTTATAATTAAACAAAAAATAATGATAATCTTATACTCACTTCGTTCCATATTTTTCTTCTCATTTTCCTTTTTAGTGTTCTAAAATTTTCTTTTCATTGTCTTAAATGGAAAAAAAATTCTCTCACATTTATACCCTCTCCAATTTTTCACTTTCCACTCATTCTCTTTCCTATTTTTACCTCACATAACATAATTTTCTTAAAAACCGCGCCAATGAGAACAACAATATGGAACGGATGGAGAGGGAGTACTTGTCATAACCACAAAGTATTTTGAACATTGATTCAGACTATTTGTTTAAGAAAAGAGAGGTCAACAACAACTGAACAACAGCATCAATTAGGCATAGAAGAATAGTGGAATCACTTGCACTGTACAGACAGTTGTAAGTTACAAGTTGACAACAATCAGCAACTACCTTTTCTTGAGCCAAAAATGGACTTCCCATGAACACAGTGAGTTCTATGGTTCACCAAGCATTTTCTGAAGCCTGGTTAATCTTGTATAAAGGAGCGGGGCAGTCTAGCTAGAATAGTCGCAAAAGAAGTGCATAGGGTCCAAAGGACGGGCATGCGAGTGAAATTTAGATATGTTATAAGGAAAGGTCGTTGGCATGAGGAGATCAACTTTTCTTTTCTTCAAGTATTGTGCCTACTCTTAGTGCTATATGAGCTTGGTTATCTTTTTCCATGGCGAAAAGGGCTGCAGCTTGTAAGTAGGATGCTATGTGCCAGACAGGGAATATGACTTGCGCTTGGACGGCATCATCCAGTGCTTCTTTGAGCATGTTGTTCATGAGATGTGATAAGCTGAGCCGAGCATATACTGTAGGGGATACCATTGTTTCCACTCTCGATGAACTGCACAATGGTGAACGAAAATCAGTAGTGAGGCACTCATATTACATCTTGATTTGAAAAATGAAACTCAGCTGGCATAGTCCGATTAGCTTGATGGTAGAGAATCACCTAACCATGCAGCTTAAAAAGAGAGGCTGCAAAATAAGTGACGTGAGTGTAACATTCAATTGCAACGCTAAATCTTTGTGGCGGAAAGCAGAGTCACCCTTCTTGTTTAAGTCTAGTGTTTCCTGCATCTGGTTTGGTCCACATCTGAAATGAGAGCTGCAGACAAAACAATTGACAAGGACGATCAGCACACGGGCACCTTTAGTATAAAATTTTAGTTTAGCTTCATGTGATCAAATGTCATAAATGTTGTATTTTCCTGCATATGAGTGACAAGATCAATACGTCAGTTTCCCTTTGAAGAGGAATCATAACACTTACAAGTGACTCTGGACTTGGCCGCTCTCGCGGCTCATACTGTAAACACCTTGATGCTAAGCGGACTGATATTTCAGTTCCATCATCATTTGAAAATTGCCCTTCCAAACACGAGTCCGTTAACATTTGAATATTCCTATCACGTATCAAGACGAGCGCCTGATGAACACTGTTATCAGAAATATCCAAGAAAATACGCTAAGCGCACTCAGAGAAAAATCAAATAAATACACATGCGACAGAACTCAAATATATAGACTATACAGTGATGATCATCTTCAATATAAGTCAAATTTCAAGTAAGTGAAACATTAGCTTACATGGCTTGGAGGGGTGTGTTTCCCACTTACAAGGTCGAGCAAGAGTGTGCCGTAGCTATAAATGACGTTTTCTGGTGTTACTCTTCCTGCATAACATATCATAGGGTGGCCAATAAATTATCAAAGACTCATCGTTCAACTTTCCAGAAAAGCCTTACATTATCTCTTACACAAAGTTAGTTCATAATCTCAAAGTAGGTATAAATGTATTGTATAAAAATCTATTCTCACCAGTTCTCAAGTATTCCGGCCATCACGGCTGTTTTTTCATCAATCCAAAACATGAAAGTCTGGGGTTCCCTCCTGTGCTTAACTCGTATTAGTAAATGGCATTCAATTAAAGACCATCAAAAGCAACGGACGATACTAGCAAGAAGTGAACTTACATCATCAAACAATACTCCAAGGCTTGATGCCAGGTAAAAAGCTACTCTTAACCGCATTGCCCATTTCATAGGTTGAGTTTCACCTGCAACACCATAATAACTCCAAAATCAAATGACGCCTTCAGTTTAATATCCATCAAGAAAGCCTACAAGTTCTATTCCATATAACCAGGTCCACCAACAATCCAGGAAATCTATTTATTTACTCAGACAATAAATGGTTGATGACCAAAATGTGTATGATATTCAAACCCAACATGAAAAAGAACCTAATGCGAGGAAAACTATGGAGCATGTCCATGACACTTGTACTAGTCGAAATTAAGCAACAAGGTATGAGGCACCAAGTAAATCTACATGTGTGCTACCATTGCTAAATTAACATGAAACCTTAAAAGAGTAAAGACTTAAAACATCAGGTAAAGTCAATTATTCCAACCATTGAATACTTTTGTGAATAAATCATCAGCTCATTTCTTAACTCGAGCTTTCAACATTTCCAAGTACCTTAGTGTTTCAGTCATGAAACATTTTCTTCCAAAGCTGCATACATAGGTTGCTCAACTGATTCTTTTTTTTTTCTTCCAAATTGGCCTCAGACAGAAATCGTATTCGCCATGTACGCTTGGATTTCCTGCAGTATGATAGCTTTCAGGTAAGTATATAGGCACTCGGTGAATTATATTTAAACTAACACGTCAGTGTATCGATTAAGGGCAATCTAGGAACCTGGCCATGAGCCTTGATCTAAAAACAAAGAAAACGCATATATACAGTTATGGGCGTGAATTAAAAATCGAAATGTTTTTGGCAGTATGTTCAGCATTAGTCTTCCCAAGCTTATATTAAAAGCCTGAACAAAGCATCTTCACCATTATATTATCAAACAGCGTATCTCACTTGTAACGTTTCATCTCTTTTCAGAATCAGATTTTTCTTCTTCTTCTTCTTCTGTTTAAACAGTTTTCAGAATCAAATTATGGGTATTCAAGATCCACGACAGAATCAGGTAACAATATGGGTCGTCTTAACAGTACTGATGATCATATTCATCAAAAGTCCGTTCTCAAGCTGCCGTAGCTCGTCAAAAGCTGCTAATCAGGGAACTGAGAAAGCATCAGCAGCAATACTTCCCTGGCATTACTCTAAAAGAACTCCGCCAAAATTTCTCCCTGTCAAGAATGATCCAATCTATCAAGCATCTTTTCGACACGTTCCACAAGGGTCTAACCCTCTCCATAATTAGCTACCATTCGTCTACAGATTCAGAACTTGTCATTCACCAGCACACATATAATTTTTGTGTGTGTGTGCAGTTTAGCGTACAAAAATGGTTGTATTCTTTTTACTTGTTTCTTATACGGGAACCATCTAGTCTGTAAAATACATTTCAAAAACGTTATATATACATTAGAATCGAAACTTGAACCATGTCAGTGGTTTTTTAATTTCAATTTCCTTGGATATGAATTTTACTGATCTGTTTCATTTTCCAAAGCTCAAGAGATGCTAAATACTCATAAGAAAATGTAATGAACCTCGACGTCTAAAAGGAATATTGAACTTAAAATATGCAGCAATGAGACATAGCCAGCTAAAATCTAAATCGAGACGCTGACTTAAACTATTTAATGCCGTAAGATCTGTTGCAGCTCTATGTAAAATCCAAATCAAGTAATCAAAGGGTCTATAACTTTCTTTCTGTAATTTCTAAATTCTCTCTGCCACAGATTGTTAAGCATCGATAAGGATTATGTTAAACTTACAAGACTCTGATCTACCTGAGCAACTCTGATCTGAAAGATGCGAGAGTTGGGAAGAGTGTTGTCAGTCAAGCTTCTGTCCAGTGAACGAGAACTGAGAAAAAAAATGATAATCAGATCATTCAGTAGGTTTGTAAATGCATGCGGAAAGAAACTGCGATGCAATAGCTTCTTGAACTACTAACTACATGATTACCTAGGCCAAAAAATACATTTAAATTCATGGGAAACAAAAATGTTGTTCTCCTATGAATACTTAAAAAAACATCTATACAGCAGATCATAGCGAGTCCTAGTGTATCATCTATATATCCCAATTGCACGACTTTTGGAAACCTAGCGGGTAAAATGATGGCAATCATAATAATGTGTTTCTAAGATCTATGGTTACATCTTAAACAAAAAGGATTATTATCAGGAAATGAATTTTTTTTTGAAGGAAAATGTGTATCCGTAAACAAACACATGACTCAACGCAATGCAAATCATATGAATCAGTCGCGACTCGCGACTGCATCATCACAGTGTGACACACTCGTCAAAATCAAGCATACTTAAACTCAATGTTCAGTAGATGATTGGAACCCATCAAATTCCATGACACCACAAAATGATGCAGAAATGTGGCGGGAAAGAGAATTTACAAGCCATAAGTTTCCCAAGTTACCACAAATTGAATAACTGAGAATTTGGTTTCAGGGAACTGAATAACAGCTTCAATACGTCGTCGTACGAGCCGATAGGACAGCGGATTGCGCGCAGAGACAACATTCTCTCATCTTCATCGGCGAGAGGTCATCCAATTCAGAATCTCTCAACATGCGAAAACCAATCATAATCAGTTCCGCAGCTTTTTATCCGCGACACAAACCCTATTTCCTCTGAAATATATACGTTTCAAAAAGATCGAGACTTGGTTTGGTTTGGCTTCTGGGTGTTTCAATTTCGCCAAGTTCCTCCCCTTTCTGGTCGGTTGTCGAAAATCGACATTGTGGTTGGGTTTTGAGATGCAACTACAATGACGTCTTCTTACTATCAAGACCATGTTGGTGACCGGTGGCGCTGGTTTCATCGGGAGTCATGCCGTTGTCCAACTCTTGAATGCCGGCTTTAATGTCGTTGTTTTTGATAATTTGTCAAATTCGGCTATGGATGCTGTTGATAGGGTTCGGGAGCTTGTGGGCCCTCTGCTGTCGCAAAAACTTGAATTCCATTTTGGTAATGTGATTTTTAGAACTGCTTTTCTAGGGTTTTGCGATTTAAAGATTGGAGCTTTAAGTGGATTCTGCATTGCAGGGGGATTTGTGGAACAAGGCGCAGCTAAAAATGCTGTTTTCGAGGAACAAGTATGCGCCTGTACTTGATTTCTGGACTGTTACTGGTTTAGGCGATGTTGAATTGGCTATTTTGATTGAATTTGGTTTTGTGGATGCAGATTTGATGCAGTGATTCATTTTGCGGGGCTGATAGCTGTTGGGGAGAGTATTGTAATGCCTCAACTCTACTACGAAAACAATGTGATCGGGACGCTGAATTTATATGATGTTATGACAAAATACAGATGTAAGAAGGTAAGTAAGGTTTCCGGCATTTTTAGTAATGTTGGAGTTGTTTCTAGTCGGTTGAAAAAGTTTTGATTCAACGTATGAGTATTGAGTGCAGATGGTGTTCTCGTCATCAGCCACGGTTTATGGCCAGCCTGAAAAATTCCATGCGACGAGGATTCAAAGTTAATGGTTACGAATCCTTATGGCAGGACTAAGGTATTGTTGCGACTTCGAGTGTTTTTGGTTTTGTTTTTCCTGTACGCTGCATTGGAATGGGTGACGGATGATTTTTGATGTTGTTTTAAGTTTATCCTTGAAGACCTGGCTAGAGATATCCAGTGTGAGGATCCTGAATGGAGAATCATTCTGCTTACGTACTTCAATCCTGTTGGAGCTCATCTAAGTGGTAAAATTGGCGAGGATCCAAAGGGAATTCCGAACCATCTTATGCCTTTTATACAACAAGTAGCGGTTGGTAAATTGCTAGAGCTTAATGTTTTTGGCAATGATTATCCTACAAAAGATGGCAGCGGAGTATGTCGAAGTCTTTGTCTTATTATTTGGTTTTTAGCGTCAAGCACATGAACGTGTGACGCAATTGATACCTCATACACAGGTCAGGGATTACATCCATGTCATGGACTTAGCTGATGGTCACCCTGCTGCTCTCAGGAAGCTTCTTACAACGAAAGACATTGGTAGGCAATGAGTCATTAATCCTTTCGCTGCGCCTTCTATATGTTTTTGCATTCTGCAATATAAGAATCTTCTAATTCATCTTTCAGGCTGCGTGGCTTACAATTTGGGGACCGGGCAAGGCACATCTGTATTTGAAATGGTTGCAGCTTTCGAAAAAGCTTCTGGCGAGGTACCTGTTTCCATGCTTATACCCGCAGTTCCCTAATAAAATGAAAACAAGCCTCACTCAACTTTTTCTTCAAATCAGAAAATCAGTATCAAAATCTGTCTGAGAAGACTAGGTGATTCCAGCGCTATCTACGCCGACACAGAAAAAGCCCAGAAAGAACTAGAGTGGAAGTAAGTTAAAATCACTTGCTTTTCACATTGTTAATAATTAATATTGAAAAATAACAACCACCTGAAATTAGAAGACGAACGATTAATCATTAAACATAATATTACATTTATGAAAGAATTTTCCTGGTGATCCATATTTTATACATTCACAAATTTCTATTTTTATCTTCCTCTGCAGAGCAAAATTTGGGATTGAGGAGATGTGCAGAGAGACCAATGGAATTGGGCAAGCAAGAACCCCTGGGGCTACAGATAGAAGTTCCAAGCAGCTTTATTGCTCCACCATTCCAAGAGTACTCTTGATCTAACTTCAGATGGAGCTGTAGGTTTTGTCGGAGTCCCTCCAGTCTCCTAGTTCTAGAGCACATAAATGTACACGTCTCTTTGCTTTGTGTATCTATATTGGTCCATCAAACAATAGGGACAAAATGCTAGTATGTTTATCTATCTATATAAACGAATATCTAATTAACAAACCATACATTTACCAACAATGTCTAATTAAATTCATACATTACCAACAACATATATTTAAATCTCTATCACCTAACTAAATCATTCCAACTAAATATCTAACGAACAAATCATACATTTACCAGCAACATTTAATTAAATCTCTATCACCTAACTAAATCATTCCAATTAAAATAAAAAATAAAAAATAAAATACAAAAATTTAAATTTAACAGAGAAACAATTCCCGCCAGAATGACGGAATCACCACTAGTTTGTTGATATTGAAACAAGATGCAGAAAGATACGCAAATTTGCTGTCTTCTCTCGATCACCAATGCTTCTTTTGTCGACAACCTAGCTTTAAAGACATCCAGCTCACAGTTGAGGTTTGCGTGATATCTCTAATTTTATACATAAAACTGTGAAGGGTATGATGGCCTGCACAAAAGGAGGATACGCATTATGTTGAGGCATGAGGCCTGATTACAACGGAAGAAACTAGCTACATAACAGCTTACAGAATAGAGCAAATTACACACATGATTTTATGACTGTGAATATGTATCGACTATCGACATGCAGTAAAATACTGCAACAATTATGTAGATAGATAATGTTTTGCCGTGAGTATTTTCTAGACTTCCTCATGATCATGGTTGCTGCTCTTTAGAATGTTGTATTTGCAAAGAGGGCACGTGGCGTTGATAAAGAGCCATTTGTCGACACATGTGCAGTGAAAGTGGTGGCCACAAGGGAGTTCACGTAGATCAACTCCGTCATCGTAAGAAGAGAGGCATATGCAGCACTCCTGCAATATGGCAAAGTAAAACAGTAGTAG
>JAWWMW010001348.1:113825-128106 GCA_035048345.1 Echeveria elegans
CCCTCTGAGTCAAGCATTCATTCATCTTCTGAGCCAAAAATATTGCCACACACGAGCATGACTTCATAATGCTCTCACGTATGATTTTAATTTTTTCTGATTTTCACCGACATGGAAATTGACACTGATGTTTTTTTTATTTGTTTAATAATCTCACCCATTTTTGGGTGTCCCATTTGCAAATAAAAATCCAAATCTGAAATCTGCCATGATATACTGAAACCCCATTTCAGGATTTGGAGCAATTGATTCAAAGGTTGAATCTTTTTGTGCATTTTGGAAGTTTGCCAAACTAGGTTTTCAGTGGGTCAATAAAAAATGGATGAATGTGTGTTTGCTAGGGTTTGAAAAGATGTGAGCTTTGTGAGGATTTGAAATGGTTGGTGAAGAAGAAGATTGGGAAATATTATGTGTGTGTGTTTCAGTCATTCACTCAACCCTGACTGCACTGACCAGGTCCTTGTGGACACACACATGCTATGTTGGTTTGGTATCATGCTTGTTGTCATCTCATCTTCTTCCATTTGCAGGTTGTGCAAAGAAACAGGCCTTTGTTGTGGAGAATTTAAGGATACTTCAAGAGATTCTGTAGGTTAAAGATTGATATGGATAATGTATAATGTAAGAAATTGGGGCCTCTGTCGATCAGGAACTTGGCGAAGTACCATTGATAATGCAAACCCTGATTATGTGAGTAAATCTGAGATCGGCAACATAGGCATGTGGGTTTGAGGGATAGAACTGCAGAAATAGAACCTGCATTCAGAGTGATCAAACCAAGTTTAGACAAGAATATATGAAAAGCATGCGCCTTGACACGGTCGATTCATGGATCAACTCCAGGTCCTCAACTGGATGAACAGACAACATAGTGTTTCTTCAAACAGCCTGAAAGTGTACGTTTTAATCTCTAAGAAAATTGACAGGCTAGCTGTAAACAGTAACCTCAAAGGTATAGAGAAATATACAGTTAAGCACCATTCTGTTCTGTGACTTTGAAAATGATGTATGGAAAATTCTCTGCAAGAAAACTGTACAAATGAAAATGTTCATAGTAATTCTCGACAAAAACAAACATACTAGGGGGAAAACACGAAGCAGAGTGCAACCTCTTTGTACACGAACTGAGAGTCTCGGTTAGCTGAACGACTGGATTTGAACTATAGGCCGCTTGTCTGGCATTGCTGGTCATTCATGGATGCACAGCAGCGCAAGTAGTTTCTTCATATATTTCAGCCTATGAGTTTAACAGGATGGTAAGAGACACCAACTTATGCAGTAAAGAGGACTGTAATTTCCATGATGCCAACAAACCTTCCGGTTTTTTTTCCCCTACAAATCCACCTCAAGAAAGACTCAAAGCGTATCAATACGCCAGTGTGTTAAATACCATAATTATCAGGTACTTGGTAAGTAGTTTACTTGTATTGTGGAAACAATTTTGTACACTTTAGTTAGTTTCGATTTCCATCAAGAAAGCCTACAAGTTCCATTCCATCTAACCAGGTCCACCAATAACTCAGGAAATCTATTCATAAAATAAATGGTTGCTGACCAAAATGTGTCTGATTTTCAAACCCAGCATGAAAAAGAAGCTAATGTAAGGAAAGCTACGCAGCATGTCCATGACACTTGTAGTAGTCGAAATTAAGCAACAAGGTATGAGATACTAAGTACTCTACATGTGTGCTGTCATTGATAAATTAACACGAAACCTTAAAAGAGTAAAGACTTAAACATTGTGTAAAGTCAATTATTCCAGCCATTGAATACTTGAGTAAATAAATCATCAGATCATTTTGAGAACAATCGACAGTAACTTCTTAACTCGAGTTTTCAACATTCCCAAGTACCTTAGTGTTTCTGTCATGAAACACTTTCTGCATACATAGGCTGCTGCTCAACTGATTCTCTTTTTTCACTCTGGAATCGGTTCAGCAAAATTCTGAGAACCAATCCGGTGGCCTCAGAACCTCTCGTACAGAAATCGTGCTCTCCATGTATGCTCGGATTTTCTGCAATATAATAGCTTTCAGGTAAGTATTTAGGAACTCAGTGAATCATATTTAAACTAACATGTCATTATATCGATTAAGGGCAGTTTAGGAACCTCGCCATGAGGCTTGATCTAGAAAACAAAGAAAATGCATATACAGTTATGCGCGTGGATTAAAAATCAAAATGTTTTTGGCTGTATGTTCAGCATTAGTCTTCCCAAGCTTATATTAAATGCCTGAACAAAGCATCTTTCACCATTATATTATCAAAGAGCTTACCTGCACTGACTTTCTCCTATCTCACTTTGTAAAGTTTCATCTGTTTTTCAGAGTCAGATTTCTTCTTCTTCTTCTTCTTCTTGTTCTGTTTAACCAGTTTTCAGAATCAGATTATGGGTATTCAAGATCCGCGACAGAGTCAGGTAATCTGGATCGCCATAACAGTACTGATGATTATATTCATCAAAAGTCCGTTCTCAAGTTGCCGTAGCTTGTCAAGAGCTGGTAATCAGGAAACTGAGAAAGCATCATCAGCAATACTTCCCTGGCATTACTCCAAGGAAACTCCTCCACTGAAATTTCTCCCAGTCAAGAATGATCCTATTTATCAAGCATCTTTTCGACACGTTCCACAAGGGTCTAACCCTCTTCATAATTAGCTACCCTTCCTCTACAGATCCGAAACTTGTTATTTACCAGCAATATATATGTATATTTGCAGCTTAGCGTACAAAATGGTAGTATTCTTTTTAAGCTCATTTCTTATAAGGTAACTATCAACTATCTAGTCTGTAAAATACATTTCAAAAATGTTATATATACATTAGAAATCGAGACATGAACTGGTTTTTATTTTCTATTTCACTTGATATAGATTCTACTGATCTGTTCCGTATTCCAAAGCTCAAGAGATGCTGAGCATTCATAAAGAAAATGTAATGAACCTCTGAATGCGACGTCGAAAAGGAATACTGAACTCAAAGTATGCAGCAATGAGGCATTGCTAGTTTAAACATTGATAATGACACATACCTATACAGCTAAAATTTTAATCCAGACGCCTACTTACAATATTGAATGCTGTAAGATCTGTCGTGATTCTAAGTAAAATACAAATCAAGTAATCAAAGGGTCTATAACTAAAACTTTCTTTCTGCAATTTCTAAATGCTATCTGTCACGCAGTTTCTTGAATCATCGATAATGATTAGTTTTAATTTACATGACTCTAATAAAACTTCAGTAACTCTGATTTGAAACAAGCGAGAGTTGGGAAGAGCGTTGTCAGTCAAGCTTCTGTCCAGTGAACTATATAAGTGAGAAAAATGTATATGAAAGGAGTGTAGGTTTATAATTTACAAGCGGAAAGATGCTGCGATGCAATAGATTCTTGAACTACTAACTACATGATTACCTAGGCCAGACATACATTTAGAATTCATGGAAAACGAAAATGTTGTTCTCTTATGAATACTTTAAAAACATCTATGCAATAGCTCATAGCGAGTCCTATAGTATAGCATCTTTATATCCCATTTGCGGGCGACACTTATGGAAACTTTGCGGATAAAATGATGGCAATCATAATATTGCATTACTAGTTGCACTCCCGTCGTCGCGACGGAAATTTTTCGGTGTCTTCATTCGATTTAATTAAGCTTTACAACATTTTTCGCTCCATTTATAATTTTTAATTTTCAAATTTCAAATTTTCAAATCTTAATTTTATAATTTTTTTAAATTCTTAATTTTATAATTTTTTTAAAATCTATCTGATCAAATACTGTCAAATACATTCAAATACAGCCAAATACGATCAGTTGGTCAAATACAGTCAAATACGTATGAATAGTGATGGATGACATGTAGTGTAAATAAGGAGGTGAGAGAGACATTTTTGTCAAAGTCTTATAATAATGTGGTTTTTAGTGAGAAAAATAAGAAAATTAGTGAGGAAAAGTGGATGATTGGTAAATGATTTATGGTGGTATTCTTTTTTATATATATAGATAAGATCTATGGTTGCATCTTAAGCAAACATATCATAATCTGGGAATGAACTTTTTTTGTGTGTGTAGGGAAATATGTATCCGTAAACAAACACATGACTGAACGGAAGACACGGCAAAATGTAAATCATACTCATTCGAAACTACACCATCACAGTGTGACACACTCGACTACATTGAGTATACTGTACTTGAGTAGATGATTTAAACCTATAACATTGCTTGATGCCTTGAGACTATGTTCTGTTTACAAAATGATGCACAAATGTGGCGGGAACGATGATTTACATGTGACCATATAATTTTTTTGTTTTTGGATTACAAGTTACTTCATATAAATTGAATAGCAGGGAACTGAAGAACTGCTTCAAAACGTCGTCGTAAGGGTCGATAGCACAGCGGATTTGCGCGCAGAGACGACATCTCTCATCTTCGTCGGCGAGAGGTCATCCAATTCGGAATATCTCAACATGCGAAAACCCATCAATTTCGCAACTTTTTATCCGCGTTACGAACCCTATTTCCTCTCAAATGTATACATTTCAAAAAGATCGAGACTTGGTTTGGTTTCTGGGTGTTTCAATTTCTCCAAGTTCCTCCACCTCTAGTCACTGTCTGGTCGGTCGTCGAAAATCGATATTGTGGGTGGAGTTTGAGCTGCAACTGCAATGGCGTCTTCTTACGATAAGACCATAGTGGTGACTGGTGGCGCTGGTTTCATCGGGAGTCATACCGTCATCCAGCTCTTGAATGCCGGTTTTAATGTTGTTGTTTTTGATAATTTGTCAAACTCTGTAATGGAAGCTGTTGATAGGGTTCGTGAGCTTGTGGGCCTCTGCTGTCTCAAAAACTTGAATTCCATTTGGTAATGTAATTTTCAGAACTGTTTTTCTAGGGTTTTGTGATGTAAAGATTGTAGCTTTAAGTGGATTTTGCATTGCAGGGGGATTTGAGGAACAAGGCTCAGCTAGAAAGGATGTTTTCTAGGAACCGAACAAGTATGCCCGTTTACTTCATTTCTTGACTGTTTTTTTGTTAAGAAGAAGTTGAATTTGTGATTATAATTGAATGTGGTTTCGTGGATGAAGATTTGACACGGTAATTCATTTTGCGGGGTTGAAAGCTGTTGGGGAGAGTGTTGCGAAGCCTCAACTCTATTACGAGAACAATTTGATCGGGACACTGAATTTATATGATGTTATGACAAGATATAGATGTAATAAGGTAAGTGAGGTTTTCAACATTTTTAGTAATGTGTGGGCTGTTGCTAGTCGGTTGAAAGGTTTTGATTCAGATTTCAGCGTATGAATATTGAGTGCAGATGGTGTTCTCGTCATCTTCCATGGTTTATGGCCAGCCTGAAAAAGTTCCATGCGATGAGGATTCACAGTTAATGGTTATGAATCCTTAGGGCAGGACTAAGGTATTGTTGTGAATTCGAGTGTTCTTGGCTGTTTTTGCATTCTATATGCTGTGCTGGAATGAGTGACTAATGCATATTGATGTTGTTACTTTGCTTATCCTTGAAGATGTGGCTAGATATATTCAGCATTGGGATCCTGAATGTGGGAATCTTTCTGCTTAGGTACTCAAATCCTGTTGGAGCTCATCCCAGTGGTAAAATTGGCGAGGATCGTAAGTGAATTCCAAATAATATCATGCTTTTTATACAACAAGTAGCTGTTGGCAGATGGCCTTAGCTTAATGTTTTTGGCAATGGATAATTATCCTACATAAAACGGCAGTGGAGTATGTCAAAGTCCTTGTCTTATTATTTGGTCTAAACTTCAAGCTCCTGAATTTTTGACCCTATATACCTCATACGCATAATGTTGCTAGTTGGTTGAAAGGTTTTGATTCAGATTTCAGCGTATGAATATTGAGTGCAGATGGTGTTCTCATCATCTGCCACGGTTTATGACCAGCCTGAAAAAGCTCCATGCGATGAGGATTCAAAGTTAATGGTTATGAATCCTTAGGGCAGGACTAAGGCATTGTTGTGAATTTGAGTGTTCTTTGTTGTTTTTGCATTATATATGCTGTGCTGGAATGAGTGACTAATGCATATTGATGTTGTTACGTAGCTTATCCTTGAAGATGTGGCTTGAGATATTCAGCATTGGGATCCTGAATGGGGGAATCATTCTGCTTAGGTACTTAAATCCTGTTGGAGCTCATCCCAGTGGTGATTGGCAAGGATCTTAAGTGAATTCCAAATAATCTCATGCCTTTTATACAACAAGTAGCTGTTGGCAGATTGACTTTTATACGGCAGTGGAGTATGTCAAAGTCCTTGTCTTATTATTTGGTGTAAACTTCAAGCACATGAATTTTGACCCTATATACCTCATACGCAGGTCAGAGATTACATCCATGTCATGGACTTAGCTGATGGTCATCTTGCTGCTCTCAGTCTCAGGAAGCTTCTTACAACGAAAGACATAGGTAGGAAATGAGTCATTAATTCTTTCGCAGCCCCTTCTATATCTGTTTGCATTATAAGAATCTTCTGTTTCATCTTTCGGGCTGCGTGGCTTATAATTTGGGGACTGGGCAAGGCACATTTGTGTTTGAAATGGTTGCAGCTTTCGAAAAAGCTTCTGGCAAGGTACACATTGCCTTGCTTATACCAGCATTCCCCACTGAAAAAGAAAACAAGCAAGCGTCACTAAACTTTTTCTTCAACTGTTCATCAGAAAATCAATGTCAACATCTGTCCGAAAGACCAGGTGATTCCAGCGCTGTCTACGCAGCCAATGAAAAGGCCGAGAAAGAACTAAGATGGAAGTAAGTTAATCGCATGCTTTTCACATTGTTAATATTGAAACCTGTCCAACTCCTGAAATTCTAAGATGAATGATTAAAACATGCAAATAGTCTTCAATTAACTGGTACAAATCAGATAAAAAATTTCTTCATATCACATTTATGAAAGAATTTTCCTGGTGATCAATATTTTATAAATTTACAAATTTCTATTTTTTTTATTGCCAAAATATCCTCTGCAGAGCAAAATATGGGATTGAGGAGATGTGCAGAGACCAATGGAACTGGCATGCAAGAACCCTTGGGGCTACAGATCCAAGTTCTGAGCAGCTTCACCAAGAGTACTCTTGAACTAATGTCAGATGGAGCTGTAGGTTTTGTCGAATGATTCCTTCCAGTTTCCTAGTTCTAGTGCACATAAATGTACAACTGTCCTCGCTTTCTGTATCTTAGATTGGTCTGTAAAACAGTCGGACAAAGTGCTATGTTTATTGAATGTTGATACAAGATGCAGAAAGATCCGCAACATGGCTGCCTTCTTATGTACACACAATAGCTTCTTATGTACACAACATAGCTTTAAAGAGATGCAGCTAACAGTTGAGGAATTGCATGAACTCTCTAATTTTATATATATATTTATAACTTTGAAGGGCATTATGCCCAGCACAAAGAGGATAAGCATTACGTTGAGGACTGATTACAAGAGAAGGAACTGGCGACATAGCAGCTTACAGAACAGAGCAAATTACACACATGAGTTTATGACTGTGAATACGTATAGACATGCAGTAAAATACTGCAACCAATTATGAAGATAGGTAATGTTCTTCGTGAGAGTTCCCTAGACTTCCTCATGGTCATGGTTGCTGCTTTTTAGAATGTTGTATTTGCAAAGAGGGCAGGTCGCGTTGATGAATAGCCATTTGTCGACACATGCAGAGTGAAAGTGGTGGTTACAAGGGAGTTCACGCAGCAATACTCCGTCGTCATAAGAAGAAAGGCATATGCAGCACTCCTGGAATATGGCAAGAGTTAAGACAGTAGTTACGGAACACTAGCATGCACAAAATATTCGGACGGCCGACATGTATATATATGCTAATCGGAACTAACTTACAGCATCCGCTTCAGACAGAACGTGCTCCATGGGTGTGTCAGTGTTGCACTCTGTCATAATTCCTCCAGAGGAACCCTGGATCTCGCCACAGAGTTTCTCAACATCGCCAATCCTAAGGAACTTGTACTTTGTAAGTTGCTCAACGTCTTCCCTTGTGGCTCCTTCCTGCTTTAAAATAACAATTTTCAGACAGAAAGCAGACATACTGACGGACCAAATCATAAATGACATCGAATGTGATGCTTATTGTCATAAATTCTTGTACAACAATCATATTCGGAAAGTATTTCGAGAAACGCATTCTAGGGGTTCGCTACCCTGATTTCACAATGAATATAGCACTCATCCAAAAGGCACCAAATAATATGCTATGGTACAAGCTTAACTACACACAATGCACCACACTGAATAAGGAGACTTACTGAACCAGACTGACTATGCAATGGTAACTAAGGTGCGTGCACAGGACTTAGATTTAATATTCATTATCAAATCCAGCTCTAAGATGCCTATAACATACTAAAAGGGTAGCAGAAATGGTTTATAATTAAATGAATGAATGGAGGACATAGAAAACAAAAAAAAAAAGAATTCAGATTGAAGCCCAGTAAAGGTAATTACCTGGTCCGCAACAGCATATAATATAGCAATGATGCATGGGAGACAGCAGCAAACAGCAATACCGATCACACAAGCCAAGGCAATGCAGAACACCACAAAGAACACATCAAACGCAAGGAAGACGATACAAAGCCTGCAAAAGGAACAAAACCAAATAGATAAGTACAGACACCGGTGTACACATATGACACCAGTAAGATCGAGACCAACCAGTAAAGCTGTGGGGAGTCGGTAGCCAAAGCTTGGCCACCTGCTGACACCCAGTAGAATCCAATGATCCACCAAATAAAGGAGAACATGGTATTGGCAGATTCCAAATGCTTCGCAACACTGCAAACAGATTAATGATAGGTTACATAGGCTGAAGATACTTTCATCCCACCAGCGGCTGTTACAGTTGAGCTGAAGTCTTAACACAAGTTCATCCACTATTTGATATATCAACTCAAACCAAGTAATCAGTGAAATCATAACCTATGTCATGGGAGTATTAAATAAGTCTACGAAACATCGCGCACACACAAATCCAATTCCAGTAACTTTAGGAGTACAATGACCAGGAAGTGCATGATGTATACCTGTTTCCCACCTCATCAAGCTGAGGCAAAGTGACATACTGTGATCCAGCCTCCCCTTCGACGCTAGATCCAGCACTCTCCCCAATACTCCCTCTACCCAAACTCACCTGCCCTCTACCCCTCACCCTCCTCCTAAACTCCACCGTAACACATACCATATGCAGCAGGCACTGGAAAGCATAACCCAAAATCCAAAGCCTCAACGGCACACTAGGCGTCTCATTCCTACACAAAACCAACACAACTGCAGCAACCACCACAAACTCAAATCGACAACTCACACATACAATAAGCAGTGTGTCTGTCGAGCAACCAAACGGAGCCTTAATCTCTTATAACCTTTTTGTTTCCCCACCTTTAAATCTTCATTTATCATTTCACATGTGTGCTCATTCACATTATATAAAATTTTATCGGCTTTTATTCATGACTAATTTTTCGTAAATTGTTTCTCGTCCACTTCAATTGGTCCAACTTGTATTGTTTACATTCATCGGTGAATCTTAATCTCAATCTTTAATATTTATAATACTGTGATTGAATTCGTGTCACACAATTGTAGTGTTGTGCAATTTGCTTACATGACACAATTTCAGTCTAATTTATGACGTAATATTAGAGAAAATGTACGACTAAAATCATGTTCCATAGTGAACGGTTGGCTTTTTATCATCGAAGCTCAACAAAGAGCATTTATATAAGCTCATGCATTGCAGGCTTACATGTGCATCATGGTACATCAATCTCTAATCTTACACATGAATCAAATATTTCGCTGTGATGTATGTCTTTACTTCTTTTATTCATTAAGCTTATTCGCTCTGCTCACACACCCTGTTTGAGTGAACCGATGGAACCATCGATTTCCTTTTATTTTTTTCCGATTGGTTCGTGGAAAATTTACGATAGAAAATTTTTTTGGATGAAAATGGTGCCTTTGGTTTGCTAATGAAAGTGAAAAAAAAAAAACAATACCAAATCATATGACACAATTTTCAAACTCATTTTTTCATAGTAAAATTATTTTCCTTTCAAAATTTTAATCTCATTTTCTTTCCATCCCATTTTCCAGGAACCCATACCAAACTTGCGAGCCTAATGAATGACCACTACACCCTAACTCGAGCTCGCCAAATCATTAACTTTTAAAGCATTGATAAGGACTTGTTCACAAGTGTAAATGTGAATGCGAGATGGATGCACGTGCAAGTAACCATTTACTACAAGAAAAAACCCAAAAGTACAAGAACATGATATTGACACCCTATCAGATTCTAAGATTCACAGATACTTAGAATCCCTCCACTTTTAGATTTGGGTAATCACGGTCACAGACAAGACAATCACTAGCGACTGAGAAGGTGAATGATCAAATCTCACCTACGAGGAAAAATACTGATTGAAAATGAGGGGGAAATATATTCAGAAAACAGACTATAACCTAGTCTTATTGCGGGATACGAAAGGTAACCAATAATTACGACACAGAGCAAAAAAAAACATCAGTAACATTCAAAGACATTTTATAGCTATGCCTCAACCAGAAATTATGAAACAGTGCCAAAACCATCAGGAACATTCAGCAGCATTTTATAGCTACGCCTCAACCAAAAATTAAGACAGTGCCAAAGCCATCAGGAAGATTTAGCGACATTTTATAGCTATGCCTCGAAAAGTAAAAAAACATGCAAAAACCATCAGCCACGTATTTCACGAGCTAAGGAGATGTCCTAAGATTGATCTTAGATATGCAAGCAAAACAATACATTTGACAGGAATGTATAACTTTTAAGTTCAGTTGAAAGAACTAACCACACGAGAAGTAGTGACTAAACTTGAGAGAAGGCCAACCAAGACTGCACCATTATATGTAGTTGGCTCGGCTTGCATAGAGTTATTTCGATAATCTATGTACGAGTCGTTTAAGAATGGTCCTCCAACTAATGCACCGTAGGCACGGTTGACAAAAGCCATTTCCAGCCGGTGGCACAAGTACAGTCAGGTGAATCGGCTGGAATTGAGGCTCCTCTGTGGTGAACGTATCCAGGGTAATTATCGCCGTACCCGACAATGTAACTCATGTTCATGGGATTGTCTCCTAACACATACTCGATCTGGAAGAAACAGAATTTCAATTTGTTAAATGAGGATGACTTTCGGTTTTTCCATGTGTTTGATTTTATTATTACAGTAAAGTGCACCTGCGAAATGGCAAAATTTCGAAGATCAGATGGCTTATGCAAGACTCCATTACAATTTAGCCTTGCTGTTCTGGACGTAAGCATATAGTCACTGTACACAGAAGCGAGAAAAGCTGAGCCGATGGAATGCTGCAAGTTGTTCCACTCGTTGATCCAAATCAAACCACCTTTAAAACATTGTGGAAACATACATAAGTGAGCAAGAAAATAAACGAAGAAGATTCAGTTCTGAAAATAATAATGTCAAAACAATAGCTTTTTATAAATCACTAATCTGACTCCAAATCAATGGAAATAAAAATAATAAACCTAAGTATGTAACCATGACTCGCAGAGATTACCAGGTGTTCGGTTATCTGTGGCAGTTGGAGAACTTGGTAAAAGGCCGCACATAACAGCTTCAGCTGATTCTCTATAATTACGAATACCTTCAGAGTTGGACTTGTGGTTACCAAGCAAGCTCACACGAGATAATAGAACCTGCGGATCAACCAAGTTATACACGGAGCTTTAACATGAAAATATCAAAGACATTTCTACGAGGACAAATAATGGTGTTTTTCTAACTCCCGAAGCTATTGGGAAAAAAAGTCAAACACCTTGTGTCCTAGAGCGATATACAAGTGAACAAAATCTAATATTTAAATCTTATACCGTGAATGAATAACGATGATGGAAACAAAAGAATATGAGCGTACGATGACTCAACATTTCCCTTTTGACATAAAAGCAGCAAAGACTCACATGAGTTCCTGCAAGCTTATTATCCCAACAAAACCATGATGGACTTCTCCAATTGGCAAAAGCATCTCCGAAATCCCCAGTAGCATACTCCAAGTAAAATTCATCTCCTGTAGCATGATACAACCAGGTAGCTGCCCACAAAAGCTCATCTCCATACCCACTTGATTTATAATACGACCCCAAGTCTGGAATGCTATCTGAATATGATCCTCTATATCTATTAGCAAATATAAATAACTGTTTAGCATGCAGAAGCAACTCATCTGAGTAAGCTGGATCACTCTTTTTGAACACAATGGAAGCTGACGCCAAGGCAGCTGCAGTTTCCGCTGCGACCTCGGTTCCTGGTTTTGACGCATTTATTTGAATCAGAGGTCTGTAGTCCGTCATGTTCTCTGGCCTGTCCCAACACTTGTGATCCAAATAAGCATCACCAACCTACGCCGCACCAAAACCAACAAGCACAGTTTTCAGAAAACTATGACATAACCTTGAGACAGTGATAAAGAATAAACTTCAAAAGGCCAAATGAACACTTTTAAAATAAACTAAGATTTAAAAAATCATTACATGGAGTCGTGAAGCTGACCTGAATATAAAGCACATTCTTTGCTGCGTGCGCAACCACAAGATAATCCGTGATCACCTTAAGTGAACCCTTTGCGGAGTCCAACTGAGACACCACATCTATCCGTTCTCCATACTCAAGAATACTCCACGACAATACGGTGGCCGTAAATGCCAATGGGAATCCAAATTTGACATGATCTCCCGCATCATACATCCCCTTTGAAAGATCCAATCCTGCTTCACTCCCATCTTTCATCCCCGAATCCCCCCTCCATGGTATCCTGTTGTTATCCAACTTCCCGCTACACACAAAGTTTGCCCTTTATAAAATCGTCATATCAACCTTTGATTTCCCCAATCCAACGGATGAGACTTGAATTAAACTACCTACACTAAACTAATATGCATTTCGTGCAGGTTAATTTACATATTCAATTAATTATTGAATTTGATACAATCAACATCACCTTATAGTTCTACAAAAATTCTATATCTTTACATGATCGCAACGCCGAAACCAATACATATAAATCCACATCATAAAAACAATATTAAAATAAAATAAATTTTGATAAACTTAGTAAAAATTCATTTAGGCCCCGTTTGGTTGCGGGAAAAAAAGTGAGGAAAGAAAAATTTAAAGAAAAATGATTTTCCATGAGAAAGTTGTAAGGAAAATTTGATCTCAATTTGCCTATTTTTTGCATTTTCCCCCTTACAACCAAACACAAAATTTTATTTTCACTCAAAATTTTCCTTTCCTCACTTTTTTTCCCACAACTAAACGAAGCATTAATGTGTGACAAAATCAAAAGAGTAAATTATTTTTATCACATTATATTTTCATCTCAAGTTATATGAATGATTTTCTTAGTTAAAATCAATACTCAAAATTCCTTAATAATGTCTGAATAGCCATTACTAACTATTCTGACGTCAGTCGATCTCGACATTTTCATTTTTATGCATGATGCAACTTCTTTATATCACTTTCCTAAATACATAATTGATGTAAGGTAATTATTTTAGCTAAAAATTTATCATTTCCGAATAGGAGTCTAGTTCCGGCGAGATTTTATTGAATAAAATTTAGGGTAATTTGTTATGAATAATTCCAACTTTCATCCGTTTGTTGAGGATAATTCTAACTTTGAATTATTTCTAAATAATCTCAACTTTAATGGTTATTTGCTCGCGGCATACCCTTTTTAAATATAAGGGTATGTCACGAGCAAAAAATCATCAAAGTTGAGAATATTACCAGCAAACTAGAGGTGGCAAATGGATGAATTGAGTGAATTTTAAACGGATTAGATTTTAAATGGTCTAGACCATTTAATCCATTTACACTAAATGGATTAAACGGATTGAATTAAATGTAAACCATTTAATCCATATAGTCTGGTCAACAGTCAGTCAATACCGGTCAACAGTCAGTTAACATCGTCAACAGTCAGTCAACGTCGGTCAATTCAATGACCAGTCACTAAAATTGCTAGTGGATTGTAAATAGATTATAAATTGATTAAAGTGATTTTTAAATAGATTGTTAATGGATTGTAAATGAATTTTTAATGGACCATTTAAATAAGGGTAGAAATCAGGTAAAAAATGTCTAAATATAAAAAGTATAAAGAGATCATAATCATAGATGTACCTTCTAATCAATGGCTGAG
>JAWWMW010001348.1:128206-138311 GCA_035048345.1 Echeveria elegans
CGGGTTCAAAAACGCATGCTGGCTCAATCTGAGGTAAACTGTAAAACAACAACGTCGGTTTCCAGCATTAGAAGATTAGGTGAGGAAGGGGTGCAATCGCAGAGTAAGCATGCAGCAGGCGGACGTGAACGGCGTACGACGGAGTAGCAGAGTGATTAGCGTATATGATTTCTCTTTTTTCGATTTCGTAAGGTGTTTTTCTCCTTTTTTTTGGGTGTGTTTTCTTTATTTTTTAGGTGATGGGTTGGATTTTCAACAGACCCATTGTTATTTTAATTTTTTTGTTGATACGGTAAAAACGTAGTATTTACCGTTTTTACCGTTTTTACAGTATCAAAACGTAGGTAAAATCGGTCCAGAGTCCGATTTTACCAGAAAACGTTTCTACCTCCAGTTTAATACGAAATCGATACCTAGATACGTAAAACCGGTAAAAACGTAGTATTAATACTAGTATTTGACAACCTTGACCCTAACGATTACAGTAAACTTAGAAAGTTATACATATTCATAAAAGTTTACAGTTAAGGGGAAAATAAATAAGCAATGTTGTCAAGGAAAAAAAATCAGAAAACTGACACAAGAAAAATAAAAAACATACAGCATCCTCTTCAGAGAGAACATGCTCCATAGGTGTATCTGTGTTGCACTCAGTCATGATTCCTCCAGAAGAACCTTTTACATTCTCAACATCACCAATCCTCCGGAACTTGTATTTCATCAGCTGTTCAACATCTTCCTTTGAAGCTCCTTTCTGCTACGATAAAAACAATTTCAAACAGGGTTTAAACTAATCTAATCATAAGTGACAATGTGACATACACCTCCAAAGTTTTTATTTATGACTGTCAAATGTGAGAAACATATAAAAAGGCTAGTACCGCCCCCCATTTTGAAAAATTTAGATTCAAAGCATAGTCTTTAGAAACTATATACTGAAGAGAGTAACCTACAATAGTAGGCCAATGATGTCATCACATGGGACATGGAAAACAGGAAACACAATCCTATGTCAAAACCTTGCACCCCACTCAGATCCAGATAACTAAGTGGCTATCACTCATGCCCTCTCAAAGTTACAAATCAAAACTTGGCAACTAGCACTCATCTAAGAATGCCAACTAGAACTCTTTCGTAACTACCGAATTAAAGACACTCAATAAGAACAACAAAACATAACATATATGAATACACCAATCGGGATCAATATTTCGGCTTGGCTGACCAGTATAGCACCAAAACACAATGTATACATGAGAGATGCGAGTGAACAGTAGTACATCATTTCCAAATCCAGTAAAAGTAACTACTACCTGGTCTGCAACAGCATACAATAGTGCAATGATGCACGGGAGACAGCAGCAAACAGCAACCCCAATCAAACATGCCACCGTTACGCAGAACACCACAAAGAACACATCAAATGCAAGGAAGATGACACTTAGCCTGCACACAATAAGAAACAAATAAGCAGATAAATACATAGACATAAAGAATTATAAAACAAAAACACAAGAAATTTTCAACCAACCAGTAAAGCTGCGGACAGTCAGTAGCTAAAGCCTCTCCACCTGCAGATGACCAATAGAATCCAGTGATCCACCATACAAACGAGAACATGGTGTTCCCAGATTCCACATTCTTCGCAATACTGCACAAAAGTTAAAAAGTAACCAATTAAATCAGATTTCGAACCCAAGCCCTACATTCACTAAATCAACTGTTCGCTATGAATCCTATTCAATAACATTTTTCCGTCAACTTGAACAAAAATACTGTTGTAACACAAAAAACCTGTTGCCCTGGCCGTCAATGAGTGCCAAACTCACCAGCTCTCCACTCCTCCTCCTGTTAAACTCCACCATCACACAAACCATATGCACAAAACACTGTAAAGCATATCCTAAAATCCAAACTCGTAACGGCACACTAGGCTTCTCATCTCTACTCAAAATCAAAACGACAATCGCCAAAGCAATAAACGCAGAATTCCAAAACATATCCAAAACAACAACCGGCTTCGAATACGCCCAATCGCTTTGCGTCTCTTCCAACTGCTCCGCTGCCGTTTCCCTAACTAACATCGACGGCTCTCGTAATACCATCCGGTTACTACTCGCTCGACGTAGAAACCTCGCCGCTGATTGTAAACTTTGGGTGCGTAGAGTTTGACGGGGTGAAGAATTGGATCTTGTGAGGAGCGGCGTGGTGGTTGTGTTGGTGTTGACGTCATCGATGGATGACCGATTTGAATCGTCGTTCGCCATCGCCATGAGGTGCTGATGATCGTCGGGGTGTTTTGGATTAGGGTGATGATTGCCAGATTGTTCTCACTGCTTAAAAAATGGACAGCTGAGATTTTCTGGTCCGAAGATGACCTGGCAGCGCACTCGGATCCGGGTTCGAGTCATTTTGTCGGGTCGGGTCGGGTCGGATATCTCACGATCGAATTTTCAATGTTCATTAATGAAGGTGTATATTTTACCACGTCTAAGTAGTAAAATTAATACACCTATTTGTTTTGGGAAAATATGATGGACGTAAACTAAATTTTAAAAGAAAATGAAATAGAATGTTTCATTACACTTCAAAATGAAAATATAACGCTAATGGAAGGGTGATCCCAGTTGGTGAGTTAGTCATGACTCTTCATGGACAGCATTGGAATCCACTATATTTCCTCATATTTGTTGAGAGATTTTATTCTCCTTCTTGACGAATTTTCATTTCTTCCGCTTTGCACGATGAGGGTGTTATTTGTGGTGAATTTTTCGTTCGTTGATTGATTGAATCGAAAACAATAATCTTCTCAGTTCTGAGTTGTTAAAAGAGTTATTGAGAAATATATATCGTATCTTGTACCATCGAAAGTTATACCAGAAGTAACCACTATCAAAAATAATATAACATTAAAACCTTGAATAAAATTTTCATCTTTAACTTTCCAGTTTATTTTCTTTCCGCAGATTTTTCATGATTCAAACCGAATGTTAGGTAACGTAACTATGAATTGAATAGGTATAGAAAAGGCGTGGACTTGATCTCGTTTGATAATAATTGGGGCTGTTGCTGGAAGTTGTCCGGATGAGTTGCAATAGCACTGGTTATGTTGTTGAGAGGAGAGAATGGAAATGATCAGTGTACGTAGTTGGTGCCATTACCTGAGCTGTGTGCCTACTTCAAGTTGGTCTTGCCAAGGAAATCGATCAGGTCATATGTAGTTATGTACGGCTACCTGAATACGTATGTACATTGTGTACATCAATTTTATATATTTATTTTAGTTAACTGAGTGTTGCATATTTCTCTGGCTGTATAAACTTGATCGACGTTGTGCACATGATTAGATATTGTGATATCTTTTACAGAAAAGTATAATTTACACAGTTACTAAATCACTTTGTTTCCTTTGTTTTCTCATCACTGACTGAACTTATCGATGTGTTACATGGAATATGATTGCATATAATCTACCAGTAAACATAGAGGACATGATCTTCTTCAGTGGATGCGCGAAGGGGAGATCCTCCTGCCTAAATCACGGGTAGAGTTACTCTTCTTCGAAGATGACCTATCCATCTGAGTTCTCTGTTTTGGAGCACTCACAGATCTCGACTTAGCCTCTGATGACTTTGTATAAGCCATGTAATTAGGGATATCTTGATAGGCACTACTGTGATTACTTTCCACATAGTCTACATATCTTCGTCCAGCGCTGTTACTCCTCAAGGAACGAGTGTCGAACCTAGGGCTGTTATTATAGTCATCCTTTACTAACCGGTCATTTCCTGAGATCCTCGCATGTCTTGTAAATTCAGGACTCTCAGATGTTGAAGTATCCTGATTATAAAATGACATTAGACAACATTGACAAACTGTGACGCGAAAAGAGTAAGCGTTTGGGTTACTGAACTTACGAGCGTTGATGAACGAGTGGTGTGGGTACTGGAGTAAGATGACGCAGGTCCAGGAGGAGCGCGGATAGCCCTGGCGTAAGCCTGCGCCTTTACCAAAGCGTGCATTCTCCGCATATGATCCACAGCTTGTTTCCTTACAATGTAGCCTCTTACTAGTGCTTGTAACTTCACTAATGCCTTCAATGCTCTTAATGCCTTCCTCGCCTGAGATTTAACAATTAAATCGTCTTAATTAGTTACTAGTATCCAATTAACACCTCACTGATTATGCACTTAAACACTCATAATTAATCAGATGCTTAAGATATAATCGATAGATTAAAAACTGACCAAATAAGCCCGAAAATTGGATTGGATTACGACAGCGGCGCGGCTGGCTAAATCGAATTCGAGCCGACCACTACGAGTGAGCCGAACGACTTCAACAGCGGCTTGAGCCGCAACGAACGCCGCTTCCGCAGCCGTAGCGGAAGCCGCAGCGACCGCTTCAGCGTAACCGTCGTACGACGATCGCGAAGCCGATTCTTCTCCGATGGGCGGCGCGGTCCTTTTCCCGTTCATTTCGGCGATTTCACCGTTGTGGAGCTTTGTTGAGCGTTTGATCTGTTTCGGCTTCTTGTCCTTGCAAAATAGGCAGCAGATCCACCGCATAGCGCGTCCCATGACGGCCGAGGACGACGGCGACGACGGTGAAGAGTGGTTTGGTTGGTTTTGGGAGAGTGCGGAGATTTTAAGTTTAAATACTCTGCGTTGAGGTGGAGCTACTGGGGGTGTTTTCGTCATTTTTGAATCATTAGTGGTTGGTTAGACTCTAATCACTTGATTATAACTTGATTAAAATACAGTGAATCAGATTTAATTGCAAGTTCTGAAAAGTAAAACCGGTTGGATTTTGTTTCCCGTTTAAGAAGAGTAAGGGTCTGTTAAGTTTGGATTAAAATTTAAATTCATAAAAAATAAACTTTTTTATGAAAGAGTACATGTATTTACAATACGTAATTTCGTGTGTTAAATATTTGATATTGCAGTTACAAGGAAAATGATCAAACAGTTGAGTTACCCTCGTTTCGCCTAAAAAAAATCAATTTTGAGTATTTAAAATTTAAGTTTGCAAAATCATTAAGTAATTTGTTTTTGAAAAATTATAGTTTAAACAAAGCACATCCTTTATAAGAAAGTATTTTTAGGAGGAAGAAAGTTTGACTAGGTAGAGAATAGAGATGTTGCGATACATGAACTTAAAATTAGTGGCATTAATTTCATCTCATGTACTTAAATTTGTACATCACATTTTTTTATATTATTATTGCCTCAAAATATTAAGGGTTTATTATCGGAAATCACTTGTAAAATATGAATTTTTTTGATAGTCATCCGTAAAATGTGGTATTACCAATAGCAACACATATTTTTTTTTATCAATAGCCACCCATATAAAAATAATCAGTTCGATAAACACCCACTCATCGAAAAATAATTCATAAAAAATAACAAAGAAACTCAATAACATTCAAAACTTCATAAAACAAATATAAAAAAGCCACCCATTTAGTTTTATATTTAACAAAAAAATTATGCCTTAAGAATATCTTTGTATAAATTTAATTTGATATTTCAAATTTTTCTACTAAATTTTAGTACAAAAGTTGTTCAAAAATTAATTTTTTTAATAGTTTTCTGTTGAACGTCTCTGAATTTTAACGTAATTTTATTTGTTATTTATTATTGAACAAATTGTCGATGGGTGGGGGTTTATTGAACTGATTATTTTTATATGGTGGCTATTGGTAAAAAATATTTTAATGGATGACTATTGGTGATATCACATTTTACGGATGACTATCAGAAAAATCCGTATTTTACGGCTGATTTTCGATAATTAACCCAAATATTAAAACAAGACATTTCGTATATGTAATTTCATTACCATTTTTATTAGAATAAATGCATTGTTTATACTTTAGGGTTAATTACGGAAAAAGACCCGTATCTATAGCACTTTTTCCAGATGACATCCCTCCATTTATTTTTCAGACTTAAAGACTTTCACGTTTTTGACGTTTTCATTAGAGACTCGTCCGTCATAATTAACGGAATTGATCCATGAATCGTAATTTTGTAAACTTTGAGGGTTAGATTAAAAATATAAAAAATACAATCTAACCCTTCATTTTCCTCCACCACCACTCCGCCACCACCATCCTCCTCATGGTGGTGGAGTGGTAGAGTGATTATAGTCAAAGGTGACCCCACCGACAACTATGGACTGAGAGGTTAGAGTGAAGCAGATTGCTCGGCTTGAGGTGAGGGAAGCTCCGTCTGAGGCGAGGGAGCAGATTATTCGAAGCAAAGTTGCATATAATGCATAGTGGATTGGAAGTACGGGGCACAAATTAATCCTGTTTTTTTTTCTATGACTATGGATGATACACGTGTCCCACATAAATTGTCACCAGCCCAAATCCTAACTGAAACACAAAATGTTTGCTACTCGTCTACTCCTAATTCATCTTCATATTGGGCCGGCACTCACATCTAAGCATTCCCAAACTGTTTTTTTAAATTTTTTAAAAGATCCTCTTAACTTTTGTGTCTTTATACATAATGTTTTATTTAAATTAGTTACTATTTAGAACAATTCGTAAAACATTAAATCATTTTTGGTCATTTATGTGCTTAATGGACAAGTTTTTAATCACACAACCTAGAGTGTCACTTGATTCTTCTAGCAACAATGTTGAAAATGATACACAAGGATTTCATAAAAATGTAGTTATTGATAGTTATTCGAACCAACTTAATTTTAATGAAAGTAATATTGTTTCCGATCCTGGATTGCGTATAAATTATATGACATTTTCTTTTATTTTCCTGATTTTTATGAAGTCGAATTATCTATTAGCTTGTCCGATCCGAATTTTTTTCGGGGCGCTGTCTCCAAATTTCGTATATATCCGACCTCACGTCGCATAATTACTGGCTCGGCCCTCGTTAAAGTTATTGCTTTTTTGATTTTGTCAATATTGTACGTACTTAAAATATATGCATGTGAATCAGTGAATGCATAGGAATGTGCAGTAAATGTGCACTGCTGCATCTACAGACTTCATTTACCATCACATGTTAAATTCTTGTACCAAACCTACTACCCTACACCAACAAAATCTCTGCATATATCATTATATTGTGCTCTTGGCCTTTGCTTTTCTTCTTCTCATTAAATACGAGTTTACTCACACCAATGTGCTCAGATGCACTTCAGGCTACGTGGGAGCATGACACTGATGTTCTTCTTTCAAAGCAATTGACATTTTTCACATTTTTAATACAAAAATGCCAATTTTTAGGACCTTGCTTCAACAACAACAAAAACAAGTAACAACAATGTATGACAGCAAATTGCTCGGCTGTACCAAATTCAAAATGTAAAATAAATCATATAAATGATGTCACATGAGATGAGACATTAAATTAAGCTCATAAATGGTCGCTATCTACCACACTTGGAATTGCTGTTGCTCACTTCATTCACCTCCATTTTCAAGCTTCCACACAACTTTCTCAAACTCCGCATTCACAGACCCAAAAAGAGTGTTAGCTCATTTACTGGTAGTCTCATTAGTCAGGTCCGAGGAGAGGACCTCTTTTGTCCCCACCACACTTTTCTCAGCCGCATTACTCTCTCCCTTGTCTTTCATTATATATATATATATAAACTCTGCTTCCACCTCCACATCGAAAACACACATCTTCCATCTATCCATCCTCATGGCTGCTCACACCACCTTCTTCCTCGCCGCTATCCTCCTCTTTCACCCCCTCCGCTGCCTCTCTGAAAATGGTATTCACTCACGTGTTTAATTATAATTATAGCTTGTATCTCAAGAAACCCATGTTCTGTTTGTTCTTGTGTCACAGCTCCCAACTACAGTTTCATGAAAGATGCGACCACAGCACCGCAAATCTCAACTTACGACTACATCATCATCGGAGGCGGCACAGCAGGGTGTCCATTCGCCGCCACGCTCTCACAAAACGCTACTGTTCTCCTACTCGAACGAGGTGGTGCACCATACGGTAATCCCAACATCACCAACCTCCAAGCGTTTGGGGCCGCGTTAGCCGACACTTCACCCACCTCCCCTTCCCAACAATTTGTGTCCGAAGACGGCGTGATCAATGCCCGCGCCCGCGTACTAGGTGGTGGGAGTTGCCTGAACGCAGGATTCTATACGCGGGCCGCGCCTTATTTTGTTGAGCAAGTTGGATGGGATGGGAAGTTGGTGAATGAGAGTTACGCTTGGGTAGAGGAGAAAGTGGCGTTTCAGCCACCGATGAGGCAGTGGCAATCTGCTGTTAGAGATGGATTGCTTGAAGCTGGTGTCATGCCTTACAATGGCTTCACTTATGATCATATGTATGGGACTAAAATCGGTGGGTCGATTTTCGATCCAAACGGCCATCGACACACTGCTGCTGATTTGTTAGAGTACGCTAATCCTTCCGGCATAACTGTTCTGCTTCAAGCCACTGTCCATCGAATCCTCTTCCAGCACAAGGGTAGCAAGAATCGCGTTTTCAAACTTAACTGAACTAAACTAAACTGAATTGAAAGTTTTACACGAAAGAATATCTAAGTTTTGACAATGAATGCAGGGCGCGCTCGGCCGAGGGCGCACGGAGTGGTGTTCAGGGACGCGGAAGGGAGGAACCACAGAGCGTACCTGAAGAGAGGATCCAAGAATGAGATTGTGGTTTCAGCTGGAGCATTGGGAAGTCCGCAGCTGTTGATGTTAAGTGGGCTGGGCCCAGAGGCCCATTTACAAGCCCATAACATAAGAGTGGTGTTAGATCAGCCTTTGGTTGGTCAATACATGGCTGATAATCCTATGAATGCTATCTTTGTTCCATCTCCCAACCCGGTGGAGGTTTCCCTTATTCAGGTGGTGGGGATAACCCGATCGGGGAGTTACATTGAGGCTGCTTCCGGCGAAAGCTTCACCGGTGGTACTCCTAGAACGTTTGGAATGTTTTTCCCACAGGTATTTAAATAATGGGCGTTGGTCTACTATCTCAATGGGTCTCAGCCCAACAAATGAGTGTGAGTGTCTCACTGGTGTCTGAACCTCTTTGTGCTTGCAGATGCCAAAGCAAAGACTACCTGATGCAGTAGGCATCGCACTTTGGGACACTGATTCTATAGCAAATGCACACTTGAGAGGAGGATACCTTTTAGAGAAAATCATGGGACCGGTCTCGACCGGTCATTTGGAGCTTCAAAACAGGAACCCGAGAGCCAATCCATTGGTGACATTCAATTATTTCAAAGAGCCAGAAGACTTGAGAAGATGCGTCGAAGGAATAAGGACTATAGAAAAAGTGATTGAATCCAAGGCATTTGCACCCTTCAAATATGACTACTTGTCCGTGCCATTGCTGATCAACATGACACTCAGATACCCTGTTAACTACTTGCCAAGGCACGACAACGCTTCAAGTTCTTTGGAGCAGTTCTGTAAGGACACTGTGATGACCATATGGCATTACCATGGAGGATGTCTTGTTGGGAAAGTTGTGGACAGTGATTATAAGGTGCTGGGTGTGGATTCTCTGAGAGTTATCGACGGCTCCACATTCAATTACTCCCCTGGGACCAATCCGCAGGCTACTGTAATGATGCTAGGAAGGTACAATCCTCAAATCTAACACAACTTCGTAGGAGACTGCTTTGATCTTGGCTCACTCACATTTTGATAAAATTTTGATGCAGGTATATGGGTGTCAAGATGCTGACCGAGAGGCTTGCAAGCGATGGATCTTGAGCTGAGCGCAAACATTCTTTTCAAGGAGTCTTCTGTCTATTATCCTTCTGTTTTCAAGCATTGATGTACCTGGAAGATCCAGTTGCTAGAAGTCATTAAAATTTAAAAAGATCCATAAAATGCTGTCCGAAGTCTTACATTAAGTCTAATTGAGTTGAGTTACCATATTTAAGAGTGGAGCTGCATTTGCACGCTTGAGGCACCTCCATGCATGATGCTATAGGTTATGCCAGTCACTATCCTCAAACCTGAGAAAGACTTAACATGGAAACCCCGACAAAAGTATGGAACTGTAGTGATTCTAGACGTCCTAGAATCTGATACACTAATGTCTAGATATACTTCTAATATCTAATCACATATATC